>CM071929.1:69406323-69471810 GCA_016081115.2 Rehmannia glutinosa | reverse complement strand
AAACCATGGAAAAATCAAAAGAGAAAGCCAAAACTTGTTATTAATTACAAGCGGTATTAATAATATTTTGGAATTCGATGGATACTACATCCCAAGCGAGAGAACATCGGGTTAACTACATCAAAGGAGCCAAGATATTCTCAAAGTTCGATTGCAAATCGGATTCTACCGTTAAGATGGAAGAAGAAAGCAAAAGTTCACGACTTTCTCTACACCACAAGGACACTATTTTGGAGCGTGATGCATATGGGATTGCTAACGCTTTGAGATATATCAAAGGAAGATGGATAATCTCTTTAAAGATTATTTGATTTCATGTTCGTGTATATCGATGACATTCTAATCGCATCAAAGAACATGAATGATCATCTCAAACATTTGGAAATATTTTGGATGTTTGTCACGAAGAAGGATTAGTGCTTTGGAGAAAGAAGGCGATGATTGCAACAAGACATTGAATTCTAGGAATTGACATCGGCGAATGCGGAATCATCCTACAAAGTCATATGTAGAAAAGATCTGAGGATTTCAGAATCATTTGAAAGACAAGAAGCAACTTGAGTTTTCTTGAGTTGTCAATTTTTGGAATGTTTATAAATAATCTAAAGCACATTACGAGGAAGGTGTTTAGCCCATTGCTTAAAAAAAGATCACAAAGATTCAAATGGGAGAATGAACATCAAGAAGGAATCAAGCAACTTAAATAAGTTTACAAAAATCTTAGAAACTTGCAATTCCACAGGATGAAGATGAAGCGGATTCTTTACGATGATGCGGTGATTATTGGTGCAACATTCTTACAAAAGCCACACCAAAGCGGAGAAGTGCCACGCAGATATTGCGGTCTATTTCTGAGATAATGGAATCAACTCGGTGGCATATCAACGAGAAAGAATTCTTGCGGTCGAAAAGGCTTTCAAAAAATGGCCTTTATTTCTCGGCTAAAAAAGTTTATCTTAAAAATTGATAATTCAATGTCAAAGCTTTTACGAAAAACAAAATTGAATCAAAACCAGAAAAAAGCTAGAGATACTTAGATGGCAAGTTTGAATGTCGATATTATGATTATGATATTGTCATTATAAAATCTCATGTGTTAGGAATTTTATTGTTTAGATTTTGATGAATGCCATGTAAAACTTAGAATAGAAAGTTGGCACGATTCTTGTTGTAAAATGCATTGTTGAATAATGAATAAGTGGTAGTCAAGACAAATACGCCCTAACATGCAAGAAGACAACCCAAGATCGGAAGGAAGACTACTGCTGTGAGACAAAGTGAGTATGACAACAAAGAAAAGTAGCAGAGGGAACACTATCTTGAAGAAGAGATGAGATCGGTGAGTGGAGCATCCCAGTCAACTCAAGAAAAGCCAAGTCTCAAGTTGAAGTGACAGAAGAGTCATCCATCGATGATTGGAAGTCGACTCTAAGTCACCCGGGGAAAGCAAGGAAATGCGGTCAAGTCGAGATAAGCGTAAAAGAATCACAGACTTGTAAATCAAGAGATTTACTTAAACAAGTAATATCTCCATACAACCTTTCTTGGAGTGCTCATCCCGAAGCGTGCAAAGGAATGAACCGATGGGAAGCACTACACCGTGTCGAGAACTCACGAAAAGGTGAAAAGAATAATTCATACGAGGAAACGACA
Organism: Rehmannia glutinosa; assembly: GCA_016081115.2. Taxonomy (NCBI): domain Eukaryota; kingdom Viridiplantae; phylum Streptophyta; class Magnoliopsida; order Lamiales; family Orobanchaceae; genus Rehmannia; species Rehmannia glutinosa. The sequence goes on along the minus strand of CM071929.1, from coordinate 69,470,157 downwards.
ATTCCAAGAACGCAAGCCAACGATCGCAAAAGTGACTTTCAAAAATAAGCTATCTCTTCAACGGGCAAATTTTTGAAAGTTCACTATAAAAGGAGGAGTTAGTTTGAGAAAAGAGATGCATGAATGACACATACGTGAGATACACAAGCACATTAGAAAAATTGAAACAATCTCAATCCTCGAGCCTACATTTCAAGTACATCAATCCAACACTCACCTGTGAAGGAAAGAGAACTTCAACCGTTGAAGAGGAAACTCTTGAAGAAAAGGGTCTACTCTCCGGGAAGGATTGTAGAAAAGTTCAAAGTTGAACTAAGTCTTGAAGCATTTGGAGGGCTTCGTGATCAAATCCAAAGAGCTTGAGGAAGTGAATCGAGTAGAAAGTGCGGCAACGCCTGTGAAGAAGTTCGAGTCGAACGAGAAGCTTGGTGAGTGATCAGGCGTCTCAGGACTCGAGTCCCAAAAGGATCAAGTTTGTAATCAAGACATGTCACGGGATTGCTACCACTTTGTAAAGCGATCATTACTTAGTGGATTCCTCCGGGGAGTTGGAGAAGAGAGGAGTAGAAGAATTACCCCATCTTCGAACCTCTATAAAAACTTTCTTGTGTCATTTACATTTCAAAGCATTTAAATTCTGCACTTTTAATTGCTTATATCTGTTTGATAAATTTGCTATCCATTTGATAATCTACAAGTACTAAATCAAGCTCTAATATTTTGTTTGATCAAACTTAAGGGTGTTAAGTCTTCCCAATAAAATAAAACCACATTTGAGTTAAATTGTAGCAAGCAAGTGAGTTACTCCATCAACGGCTCATTTGAGTTTGAAAGATTAACTCTTGAGTGACTAATTCGATGTCCATGAGGACACGGTGTGTAGAATTAACTCTGTAGATTTAAAAGGACTAAATCGAAAATTTGTAAGGTTTATTCAACCCCTTCTAAACCTTACACTTACACCCCTGGGACCTACAAGTGGTATCGGGCGGTTGGTTCATCAACCCTCCGCACCGGTTCTTGAACTAGATCTCCAAATTTTTCAAAGTCTGCTTTAGTACTTAAACTTTCAAAACTCTTTTTATTAAAAGTCATTATCATGGAAGCAAATCTAACACGCATCCCTATGTTCACCATTGAAGAATTTGATGATTGGAAAATTCGTGATGCAGCTCATCTATCAAGCATTACATGATGAGATGTGGATAGTGATAGAAGATGGGCCTCTACAAATATTAAAAGTGAACACAAATTGCATGCGAAGAGTTGCGGTGAAGGAGAAAGAAGATGTTGCTCCCGCAAGACCGATCATGGTTGAAAAACCAAGAACCGAGTGGACAAATGATGAAAAAAGATACAACCTGGATAATGTAGCCAAGGACATCCTCTACAAAACTTCGACAAAGCCATGTTCAACAAAGTCAAATCATGCAAAACGGCTAAAGAAATCAGGACAAGTGACATTGATTTGTGAAGGCTCGAAAGCAAATCAAAGAAAACAAATTATCGATGGTAATACTGAGAAGTTTGAAAATTTCAAAATGATCTCGGGAGAGAACTGGATCAACTGGATGCTCGGTTTACGTAAATCATAAATGAGTCATCTCACACTTGGAAATGAATATACACAGAAGAAATGTGTATGAAGATCTAAAAAGTCTTCGGTGAATGGGAAATGAAGGTCATGGCTTTGGGAGACATTCCATGGACCTATCAAAGACATCCAACCATGAACTATTCTCGGACCTCACTGAGTTTGAGTGAGAGAAGAAAAGACCAGGAAGAGACAATTTGTACCCAAGCCTTTTGCTCTAATTGTCAGGATGGTAAGAGAGTCGAGGTCAAAGAGGCAATTGACCCGGAAGAAATAGCCCACGATGGTTAAAAGATTTAACAAGTTCTTTAACAAGAACTACAAGAGAGAAAGGGTGAATCTTCCGGAAGACACTCGGCTCTCCAAATCGAGGGATGATAGGCCAACAAGAGAATGAGATCATCAACAAGTTGAGTATCAAAAGGTGACAACTCAAGTAGAAAAGAGTCGATCAAAAGGTGAATATCTATGTTGGAATTGTAGACAACTGTGCCACTATGCCATTATTGACTGCTCATATCCGTGAGTCAACAAGACGGGAATGAAGAAGAAAGAAAGGTCTTGAGAGAAGACAAGAAAAGAAAAAAAAAAAGGCAATGATGGTAGACCTGCCGAGAGCTAAGTCAAGAGAGACAAGTGATTGAGAGGAAATGAAGTGACTACTCGAGTGACTCGAAGAAGAAGCCTTGACCGCTTAATGGCCAAAGAACAAGATCAAGAAGATGAGGTACAATCTAATTCAACAAGCTCGCATTACACTAGCGATAGTGATCGTGACACACACACTTCATCACCCTCTTTCGATCTTTATGATTCATTAGGCAAAATGATGAAAGATTTTGAGCACATTAAATCCTCACACACACTATTGAATGAGGAAAACAGCTACTTAAAAGTCAAAACTCAAAGTTCGACTATGGAGCCGAGTACTCTAAGTCAAATAAATTTTGAAAATGAAAATTTAAAAGGTTTGAAAATGCTAAATTAGTAGCGAGAAATTCTTCTTGCTATAGAAAAGAGGAGAATGACCTCAAAATGTTATTGCCTCATTCACTAAGGCATCTAAATCATTGGATGATCTTATTATGAGTCAAAAGAGAATGTGGAGACAAGACAAAGCTTAGGATTTAATTCCTTTGTGCCATGTCAAACCTCAAGAGTAATTTTGGAAAAAGGATCTTCAAGTCGTGAAGAGTCCGAAAAACCCAAAACTCTAAATGTTGCACACACATTCACTCCAAAGCACAATACTAAGCAAAGCTGGCCTTGGTTACAAAGGAAAAAGGACTTGATTGATTGAGTATCTTTGAAAGAGGACAGTGAGAAGAGATTCAAGTGAGTCCTCAAAGCAAACTCCTAATGAGAAAATACTCAGTAAAGAAGAAAGCAGAGCTACCAAAAATTCGGAAAATCCATAAAAGAAATACATATGATGGGAATGGTAGAAAATATCCAAGCCAAGTCGATTGGAACAATGTGAACTATCAAAGATAGATTTATGGAATATAAGCCCAGTGGCAAAGGCACAGAACTCAACAAAGGCCATTCCAAAAGTATAAGAGCTTTCATCAGGCGCACACATGCACCCAGGCACTACACTCAAAAAGCACCACAATTACCAAGGAAGGCAATTGCTAAAACACATACGCAGCATCTGAGACAAAAAAGACAATTTGTATGAACCTAGAATCCCCAAGCAATTTGCGAATTAATTATGATTATGGCATCGATAGATGGCAACCCCAGTGAGTCAAATCATTTGGCTATAGGTTGGTTGGATCATCTTACAATTCTAACCCCTCGGGACCTGCATAAGTATGGGTACCTAAAACTTAATTTCCTTGATTGCGAGTTCAAGGAGCAGTGAGTGCCAAGGAACCTGGTACATGGATAGTGGTACATTCCGGACATATGACAGAAATAAGAGAAATCTGTCAAAAATTCAAGGAAGTCAAAGGAGCCAAAGTCATATTTGGAGGAAATGAAGCTCTGGTGAAATAAGAGGCATTGGATCCATCAAGAGGAATGGATTAGAAATCACAGATGTTGCATATGTTGAAGGACTCAACTTCAACCTCGAGTATCGATCGGCTCGTGAAAAGGGCTACAATGTTGGATTCAACATGGGTGTATGCCAAATCGAGGATATTGAATCAAATGAAGTTGTCTTTGCGAGAAATAGACGAGGAAGAATATGTATGTAGTGGATTGGTCAACCCGCAACACCCAACACTTGCCTGTCTCTTAGCAAAAGTTGAATCAAGTTAAAGTTGTGGCACAAAAGTCAGTCTCACAATTTCAAAACAATTAACAAGCTAGCAAGTAAAGTCATCTTGTAGAAGGACTTCGGACTCGATATACTGAAGAAGGAAGTATATGTGATGCATGTCGGAAGGAAAACAAATCAAGTCGTCATTCAAAGAAAAGACATGCCCATCCTCAACAAGAATATTGCATCTACTTCATATGGATCTATTTGGACCAAGTGGAACCAAGAAGCATAAGTGGAAAGAAATACACCTTGGTGGTAGTAGATGATTACTCAAGATATACATGGACAATATTCATGTGCGAAGAAAGAAACTCTACAAAAAACTACCACGGTGATGAAGAGAATTCAAAATGAGAAGAGTCAAACCATTATCAAAATAAGATCGGATAGAGGAACCGAGTTTGTCAATGGAATAATAACTCGAGATTGTATTGAGAATGGTATTGGTCATGAACTATCGCAAATGACAAGGACTCACGGCGGAATGGAGTTGCGAAAGAAGAAAGCGAAGAACCCTCAAAAAAGCGCCAAAGGACCATGTTAGTCAAGCGGGGTTACCAAAAAGATTTTCAAGCAATTAACACACTGACTTGCTACACCCAAAACAGATGTATGATAAATGAAGGCCTAACAAAGACTCTATGAGATCGAATTTGGAAGAAAACCAAATGTTGCATATTTCGGGATATTTGGATGTAAATGCTTCATCCACAACAATGGCAAAGACAACCTAAAGGCTTTTGATGCTAAAGGTGATGAAGGTATCTTCAGGATACTCCAAAGTAAAGCCTAAGGAATACTCAATAAAAGAACTATGGTTCTGGAAGAATCCATTCATGTAGTATTCGATGAGCAAATGTAAATGGAGAAGACATTGAAAGAGTCGGTGATAAGTTGAAACATCCAATCATACTGAAGAGTCCCTACGCCAAGAAGCCGAATCAACCCCGTAAGGATTATCAACTCGGAAAAGAAGATGAGATATTTTGAATCTCAAAAGCGGTGGAAAATTTGCGGCTAAGTGACCACGAAAGAGAGACCACACAAAGAACACAACCCGCAAGTCGATCAATCCACTAACTTACTCCAGACGATGTAAGATGGTGAGAGACCATCCACGAACTTGTCATTGGAGATATGAGAGAAGGTGTCAAAACAAGATCGAACTCAACAAGAAGCTATGTTCACATGCTTCATTTCGCAAATAGAGCCAAAAGATGTGTCACAAGCATTGGATGACACACATTGGATTCAAGCTATATCGCAAGAAGAGTGAATCGAGTTTGAGAGAAATAAAGTATGGGAACTAGTGCAAAGACCCATACATCAAAATGTTATTGGAACCAAATGGGTATTCGAGAAATAAGATGAACGAGGAAGGCTCGTGGTAAGAAATAAAGCAAAAAGACTAGTAGCCAAAGGATATTGCGAAGAAGGGATAGATTTTGATGAAACATTTGCCCCTGTAGCAAGATTGGGAAGCTATAAGGATGTTTCTTGCCCATCACGACTCACAAGAATTTCATTGTATATCGATGGATGTAAAAAGTGCATTCCTAAGCGGTTTATTGGAAGAAGAAGTATATGTTGAACAACCTCCGGATTTGAGCAAGACTCTTTGAGACAAGGTATACAAACTCAAGAAAGCCTTGTATGGATTGAAACAGGCACCCGAGCATGGTATGATACCCTGTCACAATTCCTAACCGAAAATGGATTCACAAAAGGAAAAGTAGATAGAACACTTTTGAGAATTCAAGACAAAAGAGTATACTACTTGTTCAAATATATGTGGATGACATCATTTTTGGATCCACTAACAAAGAAATGTGTGAAAAATTCTCAAACCTCATGCAAAGCAAATTTGAAATGAGCATGATGGGAAGTGACATTTTCCTTGGACTTCAAGTGAAACAATTTGAAGGATGGAACCTTCATAAGTCAAACAAAATATACGAGAGATTTAATAAAGAAATTTGGTATGGAAGAAAAGTCTTAATAAAAATACCAATGAACACATCAGTCAAAATGGACATGGATGCGGATGGCAAGCACAGCAGATCAAACAAGATCTGAGCACTTATTGGATCATTGCTCTTATCTCACAAAGAGCAGACCTTACATCACCTTTGTCAGTAGGTGTATGTGCAAGATTTCAATCGCTCCAAAAGAGAGCCATATGACAAAGGCTAAAAATATTGAGATACCGAGCGAAAGGAAGCGAAGAGGCCTATGGTATCCAAAGGAAGGTGGATTCAAGCTAATTGGCTATTGAGACTCGACTACGCTGGATGCGAGTGGGCGGGGAAGAGCACTTCGTGCACTGTCAAATCTTTAGAAACAGACTAATTTCTGGTTTAGCAAGAAGCAAAACTCAATAGCCACTTCTACTCGGCGCGAGAATACATAGGCTGTGTTTGTTTGCCCAAGTCCTATGGATGAGACAACGGTGAGACTATGAAGTTGAAGAAAAAGAAATTCCAATCATGTGTGATAAACAAAGTGCCATTGCGTAATCACTCAAAATCTGTGTTGCACTCAAAGAACAAAACATATAGATGTCGATATCATTTCATAAGAGATCATGTTGAAAAGAAGGACATTATCTTGGAATACATCTCAACCGATAAACAATTAGCCGACATCTTCACAAAACCATTATGTGAGTCAAGATTTGAAGAACTCAAGCATGAGTTAAGGGTTAATTGGAAAGTGACACTCGGACAAATCAAAAGAAGAGTATTAGAAGCAGAAAAAGAAGTGAAAAAGAAAAAACAAAAATCAACTTAGTAAATCACCAGATCGGAAAGACAATGACTACACCGAGTCGGTGATAGTCGAAAGTCACCAAGAGAACCGCTGAGAGTAGAGTTAAATCGGCCTAAGAGATAAGTGAATAACTTATGAGCAAAGTGACAAAAACGCAATCGTTTTAACTTAAGCGGGAATGTTTTAAGGAACACGTCAAAGATAATGATGATGTGTACGCATACATAAAAGCTACACACTAAGCTTATGATTGGATATAAATGTTGCCGCATTAAATACGAGGCGTGAAATGCTCAATAGGCGTCACGAAATCAAGCCGTTGATTTCGATCACAATTCAAAACCGCCCGCACGTCCTTTCATAAACCATATTTAAACCATTTTAAAGTTCAGCTTTCTCTCACACTTCTAAAAATGTTCATCTTTTTTCTCAAAAGCAAAGGCAAACTACTCTCGAAACCCTATCAACATTCAAATCAATTTTCGAGACTTTTCTTGATATAATTCGAGAAATGGCACCAACTTATGACTTTACCAAGCTAGGAAAGCAAATCCACACCCGGTTCGACGGTGGATTTGATTTTGAATGGTGAAGCAGGTCCGACGACACCCTGGTGAAGAAAATGGAAAAGTTGGAAACGCCCGGACTAAAACCGCTTTCTAACGCTGGAATATCCTATGACCTATGTGGAGGAGGTCGCACAATTTACGTGAATGCCGAGATTCACGACGAAGGAATCAAGTCATCTGTTCACGGAAGCGGTGACTATTACCGCCAAGATTTGGCTGAATATTGCTCACTACCTGCGGAAGGAGCAATGAAATTAAGGAAGCTGATGTAAACTTGGTGACACATGGAAAGAAATAGCCAAGTCCGACCTTGTTGATAAAATTATATACACAAACAAGAGATCAGCTGAAGGAGGATTATCACAAATTGTTGGACATAGTTGCCAAATGTATCGACATCAAATTTGGCAGCTTTGACCAACTATCAAAGGCAAAGCCGATTGTGATGGCCGCAATCATCGAAGAAAAGAAGATAAATTGGCTGAGTTTATCTACAGAGACTCTGCCTTAAGCGTGGGAACAAGTCCTTCAAAGAAGATGGCACATTTGGAGGATCCCTGGGATATAAAGTGATTGGCGGCTATTGGAGGTGAAAGGAGTCCTCTCTTAGACATGGGAAGGCCTTCCATGTTAACAAGAGGATGTTTGAGCTAACCCTCTGGTGCTCGAAGCGAGCTTATGCCAAGAGAGGCGACACGTGTGAGGGGAATCGGTGACCCCAAGATACAAATTTTTCTCTCGGCCAAGAAAGTTAAAGCCCTGCGGTGCCGAAGAAGATCGCCGCCCCTGCAAAGAAAGAAAACCAAACATGCTCCCGCCCGCAAAGAGAATCACCGCCCAGCCCGGTAGTGTCACCGCCCTGCAGAGGTCGAGAAGGACTCACAAATACCTTCTCCGATCGTCAAAAGGAGGAGAACCGATGCCAAGCAGACGGCGGCTCCTCGTAAACAAACACCGCACGCCCCCCGCGCCCAAGACTCGAGAGGACACCGCCCGAACAGTAAATCCCCTGGTACAAACCAGAGACGAAGAAGACTCGTCAAGCGATCCGAGCAGGAGAAACCATTTGAAGTCGAGTTACTCGGCTAGCACAAATACAGGAGACTATCGGAGAAGTAGAGTCTCGGATGTAGTTGATGAAAACGCCCAAATCTCTTGAAAGCGTCAGAGAGTAAGAATCCGAAGACACACCGTAGCTCACTTTTGAAAAACAAAAGAACCAGCCCAAGCAGATAGTGATGTAATGATCCTATCTCCACCTTACCCGACATCCAAAATCGTCTGCGTGAGTGGAGAAAATGGAAGTTGAGCAAGTCGAGGGAGCAGTTCCAACGGCCCGAGTTCATAGAAGAAGAAAGAATCGCTAAATTTCCTTGGACTAACCATCGTGCTCCCAAAGACTTGATGAGGACAAGCGCTAGACATCCTGCGAGATCTACAAGGACGGGGAGAGAGCAAAGCAAGGAAGAAGAAAGCGAAGCACGTGAGAAAGCGCAAGCATCCGCCCCTATCTCGGCACTACGTAACACTTCCATCCTCTTCTTGATGCCTTCTCGGACGGTGATGAGGATCGAGAAAAATGTCACGCCACGGAAGAGTTACAAATGCAGCAAGCATTGCATGAATCAAGAATTCTTCACGAGCAAAGACTAATGGAGGACAGGAGAGTCCTCAGAACACACTGAAATCGATCCTATGGGAGTAGTTCGAGCCAAATACCACTCGATGTTTCTTCTTTACCACTTCCCAACTCACTCGGAAGAAGCGATAAGGGACATGGTGATGAACCTGGCTAAGTGGGACCCCGGTCGAGCCAACCCCTATGAAGGTGTGCTACCACCGCCCCAACGGTGAACCATCGATTCTGCAGTGGGAGTCCGGAGACGAGTGACCCCACTCCAAGTCACTCGGTGGTCGGGTGCGGCGAGGGAGAAACTCCTCCACCGCAGCGGCAAGGTCGGAGGATGCCGCAGATGACTCCACAAAAAGAAGGAGGCGAAGAGAAATTACAATCACAAGAAGAAACAAGTTGCCATCAACGAAGCTCGACATTGAGATCTGTCTCACTGAGCAACCGCCTACGAAGGCTAATAATGCGATGCGCGGTCGAGGCACGTGAAGGAATGGAACGGGAGGAGTTAACACTGCAGGCGATGAAAGTGCAATCCATGGGGTTGAGACTCAATGGATGCCACGTAGAAGACCCTAAGACAGTGACACTGTCGAAAGGGAGGACAAGGCCTCGCAGCAGAGAGAGACCGAGGAAATGAAGGCCACGGGAGGTTGAGACTTCCGGGTAAAGAGGTCAAGTCTGAGAACATCCTCCCGCAATCATCGACCCATCCGAGAAGGAGATCATTGCCGCACTTCATGATTCCCAGGACAACCCCGATGTCACTTTTCCGGGATCAAGACGAAGAAAAAGTTCGAGTCAACCCCATGACAAATCCAAAAGACTCAGCTGCGGGTGTTCCAAGTACGAGTAAGTCTGATCCCAAGACTACTCGTCAAACTTTTAACTTTGATGATGAGCCACCTCTAGAAATCTCATCATCGTCCGACGACGCCGATAAGGCCGAGGATAAGTCAACTGAAAAGGAAAAATCAGTTTGAGACCAACGGTCATTAAGACATTGAGGCTCAACAATAGGGTCCATTTCACAACCAAACCCACCTGAACAAGTAAAACCACTGCTCCGCTCCTCAAGCTCATTACTGGATCGATTCCCAAAAAAAGAACACGCGCACCGCTCATCATCGAATGATTCAGTCGGCGGTGATGAATCTTTTGTAGAATCTTTCCTTTCTCACGGAGATACGAACTCCACGAAAAGTCGAAAACGAGCAAGCACGTTATCACGGACCAGCCTCTGTTTTTCACTCGGGCACCATTGTTCGGCCGATTTTGATTTGATCTTTGTATGGCCATCACCGCAATGAAGAATCAATTTGAAGTTCGAGAAGTGTTCAAGGCACTATTTTGAAGTTGAAAAGATGGAGAGGCATCGGCCTCTTTGGACATGCGCTGGACAATGAGATGCCACCACTGGTGACTTAAGAGGCATAACTTGATTCGAATAAGGGAATGGTGGCAACAACAAAGAATCAATGCGTGTGGAGCAGTGCGATACTTTAACCTTGTTTAACAAGCTGCTTTGGTGTGGAGAGCCGAGAATGTTGATGCAAAAACGGCGAGGAACACATTGAGCATATGCATGAAGCTCACACGCGCGAGATCAAGCTCTTTGTGTGAGCGAGAATGCAAATGATATACGGCGTTTGGAAGAACACATGACGAGAAAATTCAGCCTTCTCATGGTGAGATGAAGCCGATTTCAGAGAATCCAACGCTACTCGGTCGAATTCCGTCGCATACAACGCAGCAGACTTGAAGCAAAATTCAACCATCGAAGACTCGACTTCATGCTTGCCAAAGATGTTCCCAGGGGTTCTCTATCCTTTGATGATGCCAAAAAGGGGAAGAGGAATACCTTAAAGCACAAAATCTGAAGTTGAGAAGGGGAGCGGTGAGAAGGGAAAACCGGTGAGGAAAATTTGAAATCGAAGAAAGGAAAATCTTTGAGGGGGAAGGATCAAAAGATATGACCTTGATGATTGCACAAACCCCCCAACAGGTCCCGGTGACATTATAAGCAAAAACCCCGTGACTCGCCACTCCAAGACTTCTCTTTGTATCTATACATTTGAGAAGAGAAAAGAAATTGAAGCGAGGGATGAAGGAAGTGGAAGGAAGAATGGATGCGGGGTGATGAACATCTTGAAAGAACATGGAGGCATTCCGGTTGAGAGACACGTATGCCATTTCGGATGTCGGGGACAGAGCAAGATCGATTAGCGAATTCAAACGCGCTTTCGAATCGAAGGATATTTTGCAAATATGTCCATGGCTCAAGCTTGGGACTTGTCTTGGGAAAAGGGTCTCACATTGTGTGAAGAAGCCGACAGGCAATGAGACTTCCGATCGCTCTGTATTGGTCACTCGCTCTAATCAATCACCAGGCAGGAAGAAAGACCCGATAAAGATATACGCCCAGGTAGAGGAAGAAGCGACAATGGAGGAAGAAGCTTGAGACCAGCCTCTGCCCAAGAATATCGAATACGTAGATCCCGGGAAAGAAAGGAGGGATCTACTTTGGGCCGGGCTTGACAAGTGGCAAATTTGCGAGTAGCTAAAACTAACGCCGAGTATGCAAAGAGAATAGAAGAAGAAAACAAAAGACAAACTCGGCTATGGCGGGAGAGAGAGGAAAAGACTAAGGAAAGATGAAGGCGCCGAGGAAGGCATATGAGAAAAAAAAGAAGCGGTTTGACGAAAAAGAAAAAAGAAGAGAAGAAGATCTTGATCAAGATGAAAGAAGGAGACAATGAAGGAGATGAAGTGTTCTTTGTCCAACCCTTCATGTATTTTATTATGTAAATACATACAATGTAAGTCTTCGTAATAGAGTTATAAATTTTTTGTGAAGACAGATTATATACTCGATACACCTTGAAACTTGATTGTGTTAAGTACAAGAATGATATGATCAATAAAAAGATTGATTACGCACATACATTCTATGTCAATACACTATCTCGTATGTATCTTTGTTATTTACATATTTGTATGATCTAAGTTTTGGCATCATCAAAAAGGGGGAAATTGTTAGGAATTTTATTGTTTAGATTTTGATGAATGCCATGTAAAACTTAGAATAGAAAGTTGGCACCCCAATTCTTGTTGTAAAATGCATTGTAATGAATAAGTGGCCAAAGTGAGCCAAGACACCTACGCCCTAACATGCAAGAAGACAATCAAGACTGGAAGGAAGACTCTTTGTGAGACAAGTGAGTATGACAAAAGAAGAGTAGATGGGAACACTATGAAGAAGCGGTGAGATGCGGTGAGTGGAGCATCGTCAAGTCAACTCAAGAAAAGCAAGTCTCAAGTTGAAGTGATGGAAGAGTCATCCGATGATTGGAAGTCGACTCTAAGTCACCTGGGGAAAGCAAGGAAATGCGGTCAAGTCGAGATAATCGTAAAAGAACCGTTATTAAATCAAGAGATTTACTTAAACAAGTAATATCTCCATACAACCTTTCTTGGAGTGCTCAGTCCCAGAAGCGTGCAAAAGGAATGAACAATGGGAAGACTACACCGTGTCGAACTCGAAAAGGTGAAAAGAATAATTCATACGAGGAAACGGCAATTCCAAGAAGCGCAAGCCAACGATCGCAAAGTGACTTTCAAAAATAAGCTATCTCTTCAACGGGCAAATTTTGAAAGTTCACTATAAAAGGCGAGGAGTTAGTTTGAGAAAAGAGATGCATGAATGACACATACGTGAGATACACAAGCACATTAGAAAAATTGAAACAATCTCAATCCTCAAGCCTACATTTCAAGTACATCAATCCAACACTCACCTGTGAAGGAAAGAGAACTTCAATCAGTTGAAGAGGAAACTCTTGAAGAAAAGGGTCTACTCTCCGGGAAGGATTGTAGAAAAGTTCAAAGTTGAACTAAGTCTTAAGCATTTGGAGGGCTTCGTGATCAAATCCAAAGAGCTTGAGGAAGTGAGTAGTAGCAAAGCGCAAAATGCCTGTGAAGAAGGCGAGTCGAACGAGAAGCCACCGGTGAGTGATCAAGCGTCTCAGGCATCGAGTCCCAAAGGATCAAGTCATTTGTTGTGATCAAAACTTGTATCCGGGATCGTTACCACTTTGTAAACCGATCATTACTTAGTGGATTCCTCCAGGAGTTGGAGAAGAGAGGAGTAGAAGAATTACCCCATCTTGAACCTCTATAAAAACTTTCTTTGTGTCATTTACATTTCAAACATTTAAATTCCTCGCACTTTTAATTGCTTATATCTGCCGATAAATTTGCTATCAATTTGATAATCTACAAGTACTAAATCAAGCTCTAATATTTTGTTTGATCAAACTTAAGGGTGTTAAGTCTTTTTGAAAATAAAACCACAGCTGAGTTAAATTGTAGCAAAGGAATGATCGGGACAAAGCTCGAAAATTTGGTAAGGTTTATTCAACCCCCCCTTCTAAACCTTACACTTACACCCCTTGGGACCTACATCATGAAAATGTTCTTGCAGATTTTCTAACAAGAGATGGAGGGAATTGAAGTTGATTCCATCCTCACAGGCTCAAGACATCTTGAAGACCAGCTGGAAATGCTACTCCGAGAATTTGATACCCTGGTCATCAATGTTGATTTGGTCGAGAAATTACAAAGGAATGATCGGGACAAAGTAACCGATCGTATACGAGCATGTGTCCGGTCTCACTCTCAGTTGAGGACGGCATTTCAAAGGCCACTCCTCCGGGCTGCTAATAAGCAAACAGAGCGTTTAGAGCACAGGGCTCCCCAACCTATAGCAGATGATTCAAGTACCTCTAGCACAAGTCCTAAGCTTGCAGAAATGTTGGCCCAAGGAAAAGCGATACTCTGAGTCAAATCCACGAGTTATCACATCAACCCAAAGACGTCGGGGTAAGGGCGAAGAGATCAATCTTAGGCCTATGATGGGCAATTCTAAGATTGATACTAACGAGATTAAAGTATATTCTTTCTTGCAGAATACCGGGCGGTGGGAGAAATCGATCACAAGCAAGGGATATCTCGAGAAAAAATAAAGATCGAACATTTCCTTAGTCTTAACAATAAACTTTCTTTGTAAAATTACATTTGTGAGTTTAGAATTTCAGTGTTTTGAGTTTTTAGTTTTTAATTTTATGTACAAGAGTGTGATAGCCTTTATGAGAGGCTAAACAGGTTTTCTCCTCCCAAAAGGAGATTACTGATGTAATAAATTTTTCTTTAAGTTATTAATAAAATAAAGGCTTTTAACATGTGTTCATAGTGTACGTATTATTGATTTATTCCTTTGAAGAATTACTTATACGCCTGGAGTAGGAAACGAACCAAAGCTGTGCTGAACAGTTGCTGAAGGAGTCGGATAACTTGCATATCATCTTCCCTGAGGGTGAGGTTGAACAGTGAGGAGTTGTTTGTCAAACGATCTGGGGGCAATAATTTTTATTTGGTGGTCTTTGCGAACCATTTTACCGTCTTTGTTTCGGTCAAAGAAGGTATGAATTTTAGGGGATTTATTAATTTTACGGAAGCATGTTGGGCCGATATATGGTCGTAATGAACTATTTTCATTTTCAGTCTAAAGACCCAATTTGTATACAAATAATTTCTTGAAATGAGATCTTGATAAAAGTATGGCTTATTAAGTTTATAGGCTGGAAACCTGACATGATCCATTTAAAACCTCTGAATAGAGACTAGATCTAAGTAGGTGTAACAATGCCACGAACAAAGCAAGTTACAGAAAATAAGGGTTCTTATTTCTCGAAAATCCGAAAAACAAATTGATTATGGAGTAAAAATTTAATGTTTATTAATTATTGCAATAAATTTATTATTATGTAGTAATTTGCCACAAATTAGAGTTCAGAAGGATAACTAGAACTATTGTTATTAAAGAATACAATCCTAGGGGTAAAATGGTCCAAAGGTTGCAAAGTGTAACTATTTTCATAGTTCAGGGTGCAAAGTGTTACGAATCAAAATCTAGGTTGTGAAGAGTAAAAAAGGGTAAAGTTGGGGTGGCAAATAATAATTATCTCTTATGAAAATGCTGACCGGATCTGAGTCGATCCGTTTAATAGAAACAGGCCGTTAAGCGGTTGGTGAAGTTTTTGTGATCCCATTTCTAATGACGGATGGTTTATCATCAAGTCTAATTCCCAATATTACATTGTGTATCATTGCATGATTCATTGGCAGCCTAGATGAGAACAACAACACTTCTTTTGCTATGTTTCTTCCATTATTCATTTACCTCAAATATTCGGCCATTCCCCGAGAAAAGGATCTTATCAGTATCTATATGAAAAATTTCGACATCAGGAATCACTTTTAAATTCATCACACTCAATTAAATATTGAAAAGCTCAATTTGAAAAACATTCAAATCGAAAAGTCAAGAAGCGTAACAGTGTCACTTAGATAACTCCCAAGCCACATAACCTTCTTTGGGTTGTCACCCTAACTCCAGCCTGTGTATAAAAATGGTATTATAGAGATTGAGAAACTTAGAATAATTTTTTGAAAAAATAAAATATGAAACAAAACTTGACTACTTGCAATTCATGCAAGCCTCTTGTTCATACAAAACTTTCCCTAATAAACTCTTGCTCCCACGCCCTTTCACTTTTACAAATTTCAGGTTGAAAACAACAACTACAGTCATTTTTCTAAATCCCTAATGAAATCCTAATATTCAACACAAAAACTAAATAAGGATAAAATTATAGGCCAAACATACATTTTCCAAACCCCTATAACGAAATAATAATTCTCTACACAAAATTATAATCCGTAATGAAAGCTGAGGGTGATGGCTTACTAAGAGAAGCACTGAGGAAAGAGGAAACCATTCGGTTCTTGGAAGAGGACTTTGTTTGAGTGAAGTGATAAGAAAACTAACGGTCATAAATGTGAAGGATTTCATTCGCAAAAGAATAGTATTGACTGGAATTATACGGCTGCAAAAATAGTCAAAGATAAGTGAGCCCATTTATTAGGCTTCAAGGTCAAGGTCCCTCGCCCTGTCTATGTATTTTGCATTAAACATTTTTATATATTCCTCTTTCAAACAGGCTAATTAGAAGACAATATTTCATTCAAAGATGAATATTAACACAACTATAAATTAACTAAAGTCCCTCAAACAAAATCAAAGATAGTGATCAGCCAACCTTATTTATTTGCAAAAGAAAAAGAAACAGCGACTATAGAGCAAGCCACATTAAGGCTTGACAACATAAAACATATCTCAAGGATCATTGTTTCTTGAATATAGGAAATCCGAACAAAAGATGTGATGACACCCGAGCCGAGCCGGAAGAAATTAATCCATGTCATCAGTAAAACACATTTCCGAGTAGGCGACCTGCGAGTGACGTCAACAATAACGTACGACGACACGTCACGAATTAGGCTCGCCGACTACCGAGCCCAACGGCTACCGAGCCCAACCACAACACGCCGCCGAGCCCCGAGCACCCGAGCCTGATTTCAATACGAAGCACACGCGCGACAACCTCGTAAAAATAATCACACACCCATGCTTAGTCTTTATCAGATTTAAAGCGCCACATGTCGAGAGAATTATGAAGAGAAGTCGACAAGTGGCAAATTTGGTGACATGCACAATTATAGAGGACATGTGTCGTCCTTTTTACCTATTTTATTAATTAATGAATAGTTAGTGCAAAGATGACTATTGTAAACCCACTTACTCAAAAGGGGTATAAAGAGGCCGACAAGAAAAGGAAAAAGGGGAGAGAGAAAAAGAACACAAATAGTAAAAAGACCGACCTCAATATTAAAACTCGGCAAAATACAAAGAAAGGCATAATTAGCGGAAATAAAGAGGCGTTACGACGCGTTTTCATTTCCGCGTGTTAAACCTTTACGTATTTCTACTTGTTGACCAAAACGCACGTCAACAAATTGGCCAGAAGGAGGCCCATATTGGTCGATCGAATTCAAGCACTGGCAAGTTAAGTAAAAACCAGGTAAAATTTAACGTTTGGCTTCTTGATATGAGACAAAATGAGTCATCATCGAGAAATGCTCGTGTGATCAAGAGCAACATTTGAACAACCAAACTGGCCGGACTACTAATGGCCAAAATATACCCCAAAGCAGGCGGGGAGGAAAGACTACTTTGTTTCCTTCGCTCGGCTAATTGCCAACCCAACTTTTGTACAACAAATGAACCAACTCATATCACAAACTCGCTACCACGAACTCTCAAGCACCCCTCCATTCCTTGCAAATACTAACCCACTCAATCCACAACTAAATGTTAACATTAATCCTCAAATTCCGGGCTTCCTCGCCACGAAGCCCAAGAAGCGATTCGGGTAATGAACAACATGTCCGTCATGTGAGAAGGCGGCAAAGAGAAAATGAGGAAGAGCAAAGTCGTATAAGCGAGTCATTTCCCGAACAAACACGACATCGTCGTGCCCACTCGAGATTCGCCGGGACGACCGGGAGTTGATCCTTTCGCCCGGCTCGATCGATAAGTTCGGCTCGGGTTTCGGACGGCGGGAACAACCTGGGTCGATCAAGTCAAGGCCCTAGCTTGTGGCAAGAACGGGATGTAGAAATACATCGCCACGTCGCCGTCGAGCGAAGGTGGAAGGCGGTCCGGATGGCGAACAATCTCGAAGACCGCCCCAGTATGGAGCGGCCCAATTGTTCCGTCGCCATTTTTTCTCTGGAATCTGGCGATCCGAATTCACGCCAAAGTTGAAAATCCCGTGGTCGGCCTCTATAATGGGGGAAACCGACCCGACCACTCATGTACACAAGTCTTAGCATGGATGGAACTATACTGATCAAGCGATGCCATCTGCAGGCCTTCCACGACTTTGGGCGGCCGAGCCCACCGCGTTGTTTAGGACCTGCGCAGGATCCATTCAAGCATGGGGATCTAGCCTCCGCCTTTACGACACATTTCTTAACGTCCAAAGTCCGAGCCGCGCTAAAAGACTCCTCGTAAACATCAAACAAGGGAAAAACGAGCCCCTGAAGAGTTATATTTTCGGTTTAACAAACAAGTTCGAGAGATGGAACCGGTGTCGGATGACGCCATTTTAATCGCAGACCATGGCTGGATGGCTCTCGAAACATGGTTCAATTACTCCATCCACGAATCGGGCGACCTCGTATCAAGAATTTCTAATCCGCGGAACGCCACATTTGTGCGGAAGAAGCCGTATGGCAAGTAAACCGCCCGAGCACCGAGCAAGGAACGTAAGAAAGGACGGAAGGAAAGAACCGATGATGGTGGGCGGGGTCGGGTTCGGCCATTCTTGCAAACGACCACCGGTTTAGAGCTCGCCAAGAGGCGAGAGCCGAAGTCGCCGCGCTAAGAGTACTTTGACCCACACTCGTCGGCCGTATGGAGTGAAGTCTGAGTCGAATTTATTGCCTCGGCTCGGCCTCGAAAATTGAGCCATCAAAATTAGATTCGCGTCGATTCTGCGCCTATCACAAATCGATAGGTCACGATCTTGTGACGAGTGCCGAGATCTAATTAGGGAAATTATGCGGGTTGTTCGACAGGCGGCCTTAAAAGATACGTTCATGAGCTACCACCCCCCCGCACTGGCTCAAGGCGTCAACCCGGAGCGCGTAATCAACCCAGCTCTCCTGCCGCCGCCCCCAGCTGAAAACCAGGGGAGAGAAATCCTCATGATGTCAAGTGTTAGTCGGATCAATACCAACTCAATGGAGGATAGACGCTCCAACGGGGAAAAGAAAAGCCGATGTTAGACAGGCAACCAATGCCGAAAAGACAAGTTCGGGTGGCGAAATCAAGGAAGGCCAACCCACCGGCCACTTTGTGTTCTCGGATGCAGATCCGACCAGGTGGTCCATCCTCATTCGACCCTCTGGTCATCACGGCATCGATTCTGGGTATTAGGTTCACAGAATTTTAATTGACTCGGAAGCTATTCATCAGTCATTTATGTCCGAGCATTTGAAGATTAAACGTGGATGATAGTTATATCCGTCCATGTAACGATAGCATTTTGGGGTTTGGAGGAGGAAGGATAGTCCCACTAGGAGAAGTTGATTTGCCCATCCAAATGGGACAAGGTTTGCATAAGCGGTTTGTCATGACAACATTCAAAATAATCAATCCGATTCGAGTACAATGCTATCATTGGAAGGCCATTGCTTTATCATATAAAAGCGTAGTTTCAATATATCATTTTTGTATAAAATTTCCAACGTCGATGGCGAAGCTATACATAAAGGGAATCAAAGGAGTCACGAGTGCTCTCTTAAACTCCGACCGATGGAGATTAACGTGGCGAACAAGCGGCAAACCAGTGGAATTACACGAGATAATCCCTTGCCGGAAGAGGAATCCGAGCGAAAAGGGGTGATCGTTCGGGAGGATAACCAAGTCGTCGGCGGGAAGGAGCAATGATGGAAGAAGCGAGCGGCAATCGAAACCGAGCCGGCCGCGAGAAGGCAATTGCCCTGCAAATCGAGGAGGGGCAAAGCAAGAAAAGAAAACGAGCGGAACCGGTAGAACAAGTTGATACGATCAATGTCGGTAAGCGAGGAGGGCGCCAACTACGTATTGGTCATGATCTTCCGAACCATATCGAAGCGAGTTGGTCGAGTTTTGGGAAATAATCTTGACGTCTTCGCATGGACTCATGCGGACATGCCGGAATTGATCCCAGTATGCGTGCCACACCGCTTAACATTGATCTAACGTTCGCCCAGTCATCCGAGAAAAGGCGCAAACTCGGCCCGATAGGCGGCGGCTTCGAAATCGAGGTTAACAAACTACTAGACAATCAGTTCATCCGGGAAGCCCTCTATCCTCGATGGGTCATCGCCAATCTGTTTTGGTAAAGAAAAGCATCGCCGATGGCGCCTATGCGTGGATTTTACCGACCTCAACAAAGCATGCCCTAAAGGACGGTTATCCATTGCCAAATATCGATTACATGGTAGATGCCCAGCAATGAGACACGAGCGATGAGCTTCATGGATGCATACTCGGGTTACAACCAAATACGGATGCACCCGGAAGATGAAGAAAATACCTCATTTTTTCTCGCTCGGGGGATTTCACTGTTACAAGATGATGCCTTTCGGATTGAAGAATCTTTCAAAAGTGCGACTTATCAAAGGTTAGTAAATAAGATGTTTGAAAAAATGATAGGTCACACTATGGAAGTCTATGTAGATGACATGCTAGTAAAATCATGTACATGTCCGATCATCTAAACGATCTTAATAAAATGTTTTCTTTGTTTTGAGAGAGTACAAGATGATGTTAAACCCGAAAAAAAATGCACATTTGGGGTCGGCTCGGGTAAATTTTTGGGGTATATGGTCAGCCAAAGGGGAATCGAAGCTAACCCAGACAAAATTAAAGCCATCACCGACCTAGAATCCCCAAACTCTGTAAAAAAGGTACAAAGCCTAACAGCCGATTGGCCGCCCTTAACCGATTTATTTCTCGGTCCACGAGACAAGTGCAAACCTTTCTTTGAAATTATAAAGAAAAGCAAAAATTTCGAGTGGACCGAACAAGCACGGGTTGCCTTTGAATCCCTCAAACATCATCTATCTTCAATCCCTATATTACAAAACCGGCCCGAGGGAGGACTTGTATTTGTACTTGGCGGTATCCGAATATGCCATCGGCTCGGTGTTAATCGGGCTAGATGGCTCTATTCAACATCCGATCTACTACACCAAAGCGTTACATGATGCCGAGCTCGGTACCCACCAATGGAAAAGTGGCTTATTCATTAATTATCAGCAAGACACGGAAACTCCGTCCATATTTCTTAGAACACAAGATTATAGTATGGACGAACTATCCGTTGAAGCAAGTGTTACACCGACCGATACTTACGGTCGGATGATTAAGTGGTTTGTCGAACTTAGCGATTTGACATTATATACGAACCACGATGCAATAAAAGGACAGGCTTTAGCCGATTTTGTGGCGAATTCACGCCTTCCATACAATTGGAGGTCAAGGAAGACCAAGAATGGAAATTATTTGTCGACGGCTCTTCCGCCGCAGAGCCGAAAGGCGGAATCGTGATAATCGATCCAAATGAAAAATGCTCTTTGCTCGGCCGTACGATTTGATTCCGCGACGAACAACGGCCGAATATGAGGCGCTCTAGCAAGCTTAGATATGGCGGCCTCATGGGCCTAAAACAACTATTGGTTGAGTGATTCCCGGTTGGTTGTTCATCAAATCAACGGCGAAGTCGGCGAAAGAGCGAAAAAATTGCACAATATTTGGATTTGGTCAAGAAAAGATTATCACATTTTAAGACAAAAATCTTACATGTACCCGAGCCGAGAACATGCAGCGGATGCCTTAGCTCGGCTCGGCTCGATCGAGGGGCCGGATGTCATCACGGTCATCATTGTCACACAATTGTCTCCGCCCCGTCACTTGGTGCAAAGAAAATATATACAACCGAAACCGTCGACAGACTTGGATGACCCCAATCATCCAATATCTAGAGAAAGGAGTTCAACACGAAAAACAAAGTGAAGCGTAACACTACGAACTCAAGCGGCTCGGTTTACACTAGTAGGCGGCATCCTCTACAAACGAGGGTACTCCATCCCACTTCTACGCTTTCTCGAGACGAGGGCAGGATGCAGATTATGCACTTCGAGAGGTTCATGAGGAATATGCGGCAACCACGCTGGGGGCCAAACGTTGGCCTATAAATTAATACGGCAAGGGTACTGCGGCCATCCACGAAAAAGGATGCTACCGCCTCGTCAAAAGATGTGAGAGGTGCGAGATTTGCACCACAGGTCGGATATCATCCACGAAGCGACTTACTTCCGTATTTAGCCCATGGCCGTTTGCCAAATGGGGAATGGACCTCATCGGACCATTACCCGTTGGCAAAGGGGGCGTCAAGTATGCCATTGTGGCGGTGGATTATTTCACAAAATGGGCAGAGGCGAGCCTTTGGCAAAAATAGATGAAGAAAAGGTTGTGAGCTTTGTATGGAAATCTATCATCTCTGAGATTCGGGATACCACATTCGATTGTTACGCATAATGGGAAACAGATTCGACAACCGAAGGTTCGAAATTTTTGTGAAGGTTTAGTGTAAAAACCATTTCTCAACTCCATACCACCCCGATCGAACGGACAAGTCGAGGCCGTTAATAAAATACTCAAGTATACCCTGAAGGCGAGATTGGAGAGTCTAAAGGCAATTGGCGAGTGAGCTACCTGGCGTACTATGGTCATCTGACGACACATCGAGCGACATCTGGAGAAACACCTTTTTCTTTAGCTTATGGAGCTGAGGCGGTGATTCTGTCGAGATTGGAGCCCCTACTTGCAGTGCAAATTTTGAAGAAGGTAATGTAATGAGGCCGCGCTCCGAGCCGAACTAGACCTTTCGAGGAAAAAGGTCGCCGAGATGAAAAATGCAGTGTATAAACAAAGGAGCGAAAGGTACTACAATTCGAGAGTAAAAAAAAGAAGATTTCGGTCGGCGATCTTGTATTGAAAAAGATAACGGGCATTCAACCGAGCCCATTGAAGCCGACACAGGAGGCCGTTTCGGATCAGCCACGTCTTATCCGGTGGGGCATACGAGTTAGAATATTTGAGTGGAGAAAAATTTACGCATCCATGGAATGTATCATACCAAGCGGTATTATCAATAAAGATCTCGATCTACGATCCAGATAGGATTCCAAAGAATTATCCCTTCATCGGTATTTCGTGAGCTCTTTAAAGGAAAAAGTTTTTACTCACCACAAATCAAGACTCGGCCTACGCACCGAGCACAATACCAAGACTCGCCACGCACCGAGCACAATAGAGACTTGGTTACGCACCAAGCACAAGACAAGACTCGGCACGCACCGAGCACAATAAAGACTTGGATCGCACCAAGCACAAAATGAAGACTCGCTACACACCGAGCACAATAAAGACTTCTGTTACGCGCCAAGCACAATACCAAGACTCAGGCCACGCACCGAGCACAATGATAAAGACAGTTACGCACCAAGCACAAGACAACACTCGCACACGCACCGAGCACAATAAAGACTTGGATACGCACCAAGCACAAAATGAAGACTCGACTACGCACCGAGCACAAAATGAAGACTTGGTTACGCACCGAGCACAAAATAAAGACAGTTACGCACCAAGCACCAAAATCAAGACTTGGATACGCACAAGCACCAAAATCAAGACTTGGATACGCACAAGCACTAAAATCAAGACAGTTACGCACCAGAGCACAAAATGAAGACTTGTTACGCACCGAGCACAAAATCAAGACTCGCTACGCACCGAGCACAGAAATAAAGACTTGGTTAAACACCAAGCATAAAGTGAAGACTTGGCCACGTACCAAGTACAAAATAAGGACTCGATTATGCGCCGAGCACAATAAAGACTCGGTTCATAAACAAAATTTCGAAACAAAATAAAAGGACGGAGTTTATATCCTCGAGTGCAAGAATCGATTAAGGCGGCAGACCCCTCACTCGGAAATCAAAACCGAGCCCGTCTTGGGAAAATAAGAGGAAAAAAGAAGATGTGCAACAATCTTGCAAAAAGGAAAGAGCCGAGCATTCACAAAAAGCTTGAAACACATACACACGGTAAGGAAAATAACAATTCATTTCTAACTTCAAAAATATTTACATAAGAGGCCGGAGCCCATTACATCTCGAGGCACGAAGCCAAATTACCTATCTAGGGGTACCTATAAAAGCATCAAGAAAGCAGGGGCGGAATTTCGACGGCACCACCGGAACCAACTTCTTCCACGTCCTCCGGAGGAGACCTGCGCATTAGAAGCCTCCGCAAAGTTCGGCCGGAAGGTATTGAGATCAGCCTCCGGAAGGGCCAAATCTTCCTCAAGGTGAGCAACGAGACGCCCGCCCTTAAGTAAATCCGAATTTCTTGGAGACTGGTCGCATGGCCACAGTCAACATGAATGCATACTCCTCGGAGTCTTTGTAAGCTTTAATGGCCTCTACGAACTTCCTCGGTTTGTCGGCGGGCGGCTTCTTGACCTCCTGCGTACGTCGGATAAGCGCCTCTCCATTTCTCGGCCGGGGCGTGGCGGACGTTCGGCTCGGCGACCTTAATCCCGAGCTCTTCACTTTGCGGCCCGATCTCGCTCGCCTCGGCCCTCGCGACAGACTCTCTCTCGGAGTTGGCCCGAGCCGTAGCCTCATCCGCTTGAGTCTTAAAAGACTCTTGCACCCCTGGAGGGTAGCATAGGCCTCCTGCGAGATCCCCGTGCCGCCTTTCCGGTCGGCATATTTTTCTCCAACTCGGGTTCCCCAACCGCATGCCATAAGAGCCCAATCATACGCCCGCATACATGGCCATAGCATATTGAATTTGTTCTTGGCTTGGTCTACGAGCAGAATTGTTCGATGCCTTTTGTCCAGGCACGGCCGGGATCATTGCGGCCCGACCTTCTCCGGTAAGACCCTTGATTGCTCTCTGTCGGCGTGGCACATCGAAGCGAATTCCACAAACCACCGAGGGCGTAGTCCCAACCATTCCCTCGCAATATTCATCTCTTGCTTGGTTTGGAGGAATGAAATGACCTTCCCCGCCGAGGTCATCCGAGAAAGTTCGCGGACCTTCATTTTCCGGAGGTACATTCGGGGATGTTCGGCGCCGCTCGACCAACCCTTTCGATCCCGATCAGGCTCTCCATCACAATTCCCCTCTTCTCCTTTGAAGGGCGGCATGCCTTCCGCACTCCATCGCCGGGGCGTTCGGCCGGATATCTTCTCTCCGAGCCGCCTCCACATCCGCAGTTGATCGGCGGCCGCCCGAACTCGCCGTCTTTGTATTCCTCACATGCAAGGGGCGTGCACGCAAATCCAGGGCCACGCCCGCATAAAGCAACCATCAATTAGAAGAAAGATCAAAGGAAAACAAAAAGACAACTCAAAAGGAAATGGAAGAAATACGGTGTTTTTACCTCGAGCAGCGGCCGCACTCGGCGGCTCGGGGTGCAAGTGGTACGCCTACGGCGCGGATGATCGCCACGGGGACTAGTCGTCGCC
The DNA here is from genome assembly GCA_016081115.2 of Rehmannia glutinosa. Lineage (NCBI taxonomy): Eukaryota > Viridiplantae > Streptophyta > Magnoliopsida > Lamiales > Orobanchaceae > Rehmannia > Rehmannia glutinosa. The sequence goes on along the minus strand of CM071929.1, from coordinate 69,445,264 downwards.
GGAGGGAGGCGCGGCTTGCTCGATTCTCGCCCGGTTGATCCCTCGGAGAATGGGGCCGTATTTCTTCATTAACGAGAGGATTCATCTGTTGAGGCACTCTCTCGACCTCCTCCTCCCGCTCGGCCACCTCATCCCGAGCCGCCCCTCGGCCGGGGTCGGGGGCGGAAGCGGGCCTCAAACTAGTGCGGCAAGTTGGCTCGGTGGCAACCTCTCAATCCGCTTCGTCCATGATTCCCGGGCCTGGATGTTCTCGACCTTGAATAAAAGCGAGCTGAGAGGCCCCTTTGATGCGGTTTCTGTAAAGGTGGAAAGAAAGGACAATTATGAAAAGAAAAGCATTAAAAAACAAAAGAAAAGCGAGGGAAAGGAAAAAGATAAGACTTATCTGTAACCAAAAACAAAATTTGATGGGGATGAAGAACGGTCTCATTTTCTCCTTCCCCCACACGAGCTTGCCACTCGCCGCTCACTTGAGAACCATTTATCCTTCCACTCCTTCGAGAGAAGAAGGTAGACCCTCCACCAAACCATCCGGATACCCCGGTCGGTGCTTGCAGACGTAATACCATCCAGGATGGTCGACCGAGACGATGGAGTCGCCGCCATACAAAAAGCTCGTTCATCTCCTTAAATTTGGGGCGAGGATATTTTCAGGTGAAACATCACCGGGGAGACCGATGATCCTTCCCCAAGAAATAGGGTGCACTGGTCGGATGCATACCCCACTTGCAAAACCACCGCGTGAGGAAGGCAGCGGTGGAAATCTTAAACCGTATAAAAAGGTGGGAGCAAACAGTAGTGCAACCCTCCTGGTGGGTACTGGGAACTTCCGTGCCCGTCCAGGTACCCAAAAGTAGATACCGCTCGGAATACGGTACATCGCCGGAGCTCATCCACCTCCCGAATCATCAACATGCTCGGGATATCGTTTATGTCACTCGGCCCAACGAGTCTCGACACGAAGACGAGGTCCTCCTCCTTGTCGGCCGTCGCCATTACGGTGGCCTATGGGCCCTAGTGGCCTTTCCGGCCTCGAATCCCCGGACAAGCTCATCTACTCGCTCTACGTTGTCACGCTCCGGCTCGAGATGGATCCATATCTTCTTACATTGTGCACGTTTAGAATCAACACTTGGCGATTCTTCACCGAATTCTCTTGTACCGGTCGGGTTGATACCGTTCTTCTCTATAAATGGTCATTTGGCGTCGGGTCAAAGATAGTGTGCGCCCGCTCCAAGGACGTTCCACCTCTTGAAGAATGCGGAAGATATCCGGATAATCTACTCGGTTTGTGGGGACGGAGATCGCCGTCTTGGTGAAAAATAAACAGAGGGTTGGATGGAGGATCTTCAATTTCAACTTCTACACTATAGCTACGACTCTACTATCTTCAAAAGAAGACATTTATAGGTAAAGGAAGAGTATTTGAAAAAATACCTAAGTTCAAGTCTCGAACTTGGGAAGCCGACCGAAATTTCGCTCGGTTTAATTACTTTAGCTCGAGGGTTAAAGGATGCGAAAGTGAATAATGAAGGAAGACAAAGGTATTTATAGATAAGTTTCCTCGATAAACGGGGACGTTTATTCGAAAAAGGACGCTCTTTTAAAAGCTCAAAAGCCGCCAAACATGACAGAAAACGTCGTGTCCCCACGCCCGCTGACAGAACTGACGTAATTTTTCGGTTCCTGCGCAAGATTGGTCCAACCACAAGATGCCACGTGTCTGTCATTATGGCAACCCAATTAATGCGCCGTTTCAAGCATTAATTGCTACGCGACAGGTACCAGGAAAGAACAAAACCTTTGAAAAATCCGTTTTCCCATTAATTGTTCATCATTAGCATTAAAGTTTAACTCCGACGTCAAAGAATTTTCTCTCGAAGTCAAACTTGGGGGCCTTTGATGACACCCGAGCCGAGCCGGAAGAAATTAATCCATGTCATCAGTAAAACACATTTCCGAGTAGGCGACCTGCGAGTGACGTCAACAATAACGTACGACGACACGTCACGAATTAGGCTCGCCGACTACCGAGCCCAACGGCTACCGAGCCCAACCACAACACGGCCGCCGAGCCCCGAGCACCCGAGCCCAGATTTCAATACGAAGCACACGCGCGACAACCTCGTAAAAATAATCACACACCCATGCTTAGTACTTTATCGGTATCAGAAACTGCCACATGTCAGAGAATTATGAAGAGAAGTCGACAAGTGGCAAATTTGACTGACATGCACAATTATAGAGGGACATGTGTCGTCCTTTTACCTATTTTATTAATTAATGAATAGTTAGTGCAAAGATGACTATTGTAAACCCACTTACTCAAAAGGGGTATAAAGAGGCTGACAAGAAAAGGAAAAAAGGGGAGAGAGAAAAAAGAACACAAATAGTAAAAAAGACCGACCTCAATATTCCGGCTCGGCAAAATACAAAGAAAGGCATAATTAGCCAGAAATAAAGAGACGTTACGCACGTTTTCATTTCCACGTGTTAAACCTTTTACGTATTTCTACTTGTTGACCAAAACGCACGTCAACAAGATGCAAGTACAAAACTCTCACAAATGAAAAAACTTGTTAAAAAAACATCAGAGACACATATAACTATCTTCAGGTTACTGTTGAAAACGTGCATGGCGACGACAATCATAACAGAAGGCAATCTCGCATTCCTTAGATCCTCGATTAAATAATAAAATTTTCTCGACCACATCAAATTTTTCTTTCGAACAAATACGATGTATTTCCATCCTCTTCAGGACTCGAGCATTCCTCAATATAAATCTTACTATGTTAAACTCTTGCTCTGTACACCCGAATCCATCAATTATTACAGTTGTAAGCGAATATAACAGGCATGCACACCACTTTTCCATGGTTTCCATCGGGTTTTTCGGATCATTATCAGCACATTCTAGGAATTTTACTAGGAGACGCCAATCAGCAGAAACTTCAAGTTCGGTTAAATTTTGAAACCTTACATACGGACCAGGCTTTGAAAAGTCAATAAACTGCACACAAAAAAAGAAAACAACTTTAAAACCACAAGACAGAACATAAGAACAAAGATTAAATTAGATGACGAAAGATCAAATACATACCTCATCACTACTTGATAATTTTAGGCACTTCACATTAGAGAGACTATCAAGAAACTTGAACACACATCAGTATAGATAGAGTAGTCTACTTCCAACGAATAATACTTGAAATGGATTTCTGCTTCAATTAAGGAGGTTAGCGGCCCGAAAGTGACATCTGCTCGCACGAACAATCATATACCTTAAGATATCTAAGTGCGGAACATTTATCTTTACCCTATAATCAGGGTTGTCAAATTCAAACTTTCACACGGAAAATTGACCTCGAGACTTTTTATTGTGGGTGAAGATATATTAAAGCAACCCAAATCTTGATCCGCAATTTCATCAATGATTAACTCCTCAAGCATTGGACAACCAGAAAGCAAGTGAAGGATGGCTTCATCAGTCCCATATTTAACATAATATAGACCAAGCTTCTTAAGGCTAGGCAAATATATGTCGCCACTAGAGGGGATGCCTGCACAATTATGGATCGTCAAATTGACAACGGTTTTGCAGGTGAAGAGGCATTGAGGCAACCTGAGACATCTATAATTGAGATTAATATCAAAATATTGGACATTGCGCGATATAACAGTGCTAATCCATGTCTCAGTTTCATGTTCGCTGCAACTATCATCATAATTGAGGCGGCACGTATTTATGCGTTGCGCTTTATTTCGCAACAAAACACGTGTGATGATTTCGGAGCATGATTTTTGTCCGTGAAATCTCCATTTGCAATATCTATATTCGGGACATGAGTCCACAGAAGCCTCCATCTTTTAGCTAGAATGCTGGTTGCCACGGAGAACTTAGTTGGAAGAAAACTGAGAATGTGACATATAACGTCGTCTGGCAAGTCGCTAAGTATATCAATTGAGGGCTTATTTTGCTCCCCAGAAGCTTTGATGCGCTTTCTCTCCATTACAGGACTCAGACTTCAAACTTTAATCCGATGAATAACGCAAGATAATTGTAAAACATAAACCTCGACTTAAACCAACCATTATATATGTAGTAGAAGAACCATTAGGTAATAAGGTAATAGATATCGACAAGGATTCTACTTACTTGAAAATATCCAATTTTTTTTTTTTTTTTGCGTTATCCAATTTAGATAACGCAAATTAACACCTGTCTTTAATCCGATTAACATGAATACCGACAAGAGAATTTAAACCATTATATATGTAGTAGAAGAACCATAAAGTAATAAGGTAATATAATATCGACAAGGATTCTACTTTCAAGAAATCCAATTTTGATAAGATTCTTTTTTATGCAAAATTAGAGTTTGTTTAGGACTCAAACTGAAAAGGGTGTCTCGGCCCCTTCATGCTTTCAGATTAAACTGGTGCACATGGCAGAATCAATTAGATGAATTTTTTCTCAATAATTTTACAATGGAACTTTTCAATATGTATATCAAGTTTTCTTTAGAAGAAGTGATTAGTCCAAAAACGAACTGCTCAAGATCCCTAGCTTGACCCTCTGCTGCCTTCCTGCACAAGACTACCGGAGGACTCCGGTGTTAGCACTCCGACGATCAAGTTAGTAAGGGTTGATTTAAAGATTTACTCAAATAAAAGACCAACAAAAATAATATCCCAAGAAAAAAGAAGCTCTCTTCATCTCTACCTTTTGCTCTTATTTATAGCCCTCCATAAGGACCTCTTTATCCACGTGTCTATTCCCTAGTGGTTCTTCCATCTGGGTGTCAGGCCATATATTCCCGACACGCTTAATGAGTAACTAAATGTCGATGGCCTATGTCTAGTTAATCTCTGTCCCCCATCAAGCCGTATGATCATTTAAAGCCCAAAGCGAGTCTTATGCAGGATGCATTAAATGCTGCAGTCTTGCCTTAGATGCATTAAATACGCAGCAGGTCTTACCTAGGATGCATTAAATACGCAGCAGTCTTGCCAGTCTTGCATTAAATGCATTAAATGCACGGCCAGTCTTGCGCTTGGATGTATTAAATGCACAGTGCGTCGTGCCTTAGATGCATTAAATGCACAAAGCAGTCGTGCCTTGGATGTATTAAATGCCACAGTCGTGCCTTAGATGCATTAAATGCCACGACAAGTCGTGCCTTAGATGCATTAAATGCATAAGCAGTCTTACCAGGATGCGTTAAATCGCGCAGCAGTCGGTCCCGACCGACGAATTGTCCCTTCACACCTTTTCCGAAATAGTACTCGCCACGAGCTTTAGTCGATCCTACCCTGCTACCTCACTATGTAGTCCTTTAGAACCTCAATAGTTCTCCTATATTAGTACCTTCTAGGTGTCTGGACGGGAAGGTCGGCATAGAACAAGATCGATCCTTTTAGTCCAGCGAGGTTGGCACCGGCCCCAGTGCGCGAGGAAGACTGAGGCGGGACAGGATGACTCGAATGGGGCGGATCGGGCGCCTTTACCAGTGTCAGCGGGGATGACTGGGGGGGGCGAACTCGCCTCTTTACCTTCCAGGTAGGGCTAGGATGACTGGAATTGGGCGGATCAGGCCTTTACCAAGTCTGGCAGGATGACTGGGATTGGGGCGATTCGACCCTCTTTACATTCTCGAGTCGGCTAGGATGACCTGGAATAGGGCCGGGTCCGGCCTATTCGGATCTTGCTTGGACGACCTGGAATTGGGCCAGATCAACTACTCCCCTACTCCTTCAGCTAGAGCTGATTTATTTGAAGCCCAAGAGATAAATTCGCCCGAGCTGAAGAGTAAATAAATTGCAATGATACTTTATTTTGAATTTTTAAAACCTTTCGATTTCCGTGCCATCAGTCTGCCGGCGCATTAAATGCTTGTCATTTTAAACGTCTTTTCCTCTCTTTCCTCCTAACAACCGTTGATTTTGATATCATCCGACGCTCCCCCTTCTTCCTCCTCTTCCCCTCTTGTCTATATAAACCTCTGCATCCCTCATTTCTCAAACTTTTCGTCCTCTGCAAAACCCACCCTTAACATTTTCCAGCTTCCAATTCTCTTCTTCCTCCTATACTAATGGCGCTTCGATCAAGTAAGTTTTCTTCTTTCTGCTTTTAATTCTTCCTCTCTTTTTTTTATATATGTAAACGAACCAGTGGTTTGAAACTCGCTCATGCACCCTTCCTCTACCTTTCTTCCTTCAAACTTTGCTTCTCGCCATTCTTTAGAGAATCTTCGTAGGGAATTCAATACCCATTTTCCAGTAGAGGTCCGCATGGCTTCTTCCAGTAATAACCCAGCTCGACCCCACATTATTAGCACTCTCTCCGAAGACTCTTTGCATAACCTCCGTATAAATCTTTGGGATTCCTCGATTACGAGCTTAGACTCCCAGGACCTACGAGATCTACCTCACGCCCACCTCCAGGTTTTGCCACCTTTTTTGTTGATCAACTAGAAGCAGGGCTTAGATTCCCCGTTCCTGATCTCCTTAGCGGAATCTCCCGTAGCTTTGGGATTCCTCTAACCCAGCTCGTTCCAAATTCCATCCGCCTAATGGTTAGTTTTTTCATGATTCTCTCACACTCCGGCGAAGTTCCCACTCCAGCTTTATGGAGGACCTACTACCAAGCCAAGAACACCAGCACCCCAGGCTTCTTCTATTTCACCAGTCGGGGGCTGGCTAAGTTTATAGATGGTACTCCCTCCTCTCACAAATATTGGAAAAAAAGATATTTCTATATCTCTCCTCCCACGCCTTGGACTTTCCCCACTAGATGGTTAGATGACCTACCTCATCAAGGTCGTCCTCCCAAACCGTCCCCTCATCTCTTGGCCCTAGCTCGGCGCTTAAACACCGCTCCTTATCATGCTCAACTTCTGGTCACTCATGGCCCTTGCTCTATCATTTCCGCCTGAGTCCCAAACTAGCTGATCTGCCCGGAACCATAGGTACTTTGTATTGGAATTGCTTTATACTTCTCAATTCATGTCTTAATTTCTAATGTTTCTCCTTGTACAGAGCAAGCAATGTTGGAGAGGTTGGCTTCCGCAGCCGATGCCAGGAAATCCTCTCAGCAATCCCTGCATCCTATGGGTCAGGAGCATATTCCCCTAATTGGCAACCCCCGGGAAGACCTCCCTCCTCTTATCTCCCAGCAGGCCGATCCCACCGGCAGCTCCTCTCCTACAGCTGACCTAACTCGGCACCGAAAGCGCCCCTCTACTTCCAGGCTCCCTGCGCCCTCATCATCTCGAGCTCGTCTGTCTATGGCCGATGTCCTCACCCCTACCCCAGAAGACTCCCCTCTTGTGATCAATACCCCTGAGCTCAATGCTACTTGGGTGGAAAATCTCCTGACTCCTAATGATGAGCGAGCTCTGACTCCCGGCGATATCCAACTCGGATCCGTGATATGGCTCATCATGCTTCCAAAGTAATATGATTTTACTCCAATCTCGTAATTGTTTACAAGATCGATCACTTTTATTCACGGATGATCTTGAATATGAGCCAAGTAGTCCGAGATTCCCGCGGCGGACTAAGCGATGCAACCGAGTCTGCGTCGCGCCAACCGGATATTGGAAACTCGCTCACACCGGAAACCCGAGTGACAAACTAGAGGCGTCTGCGCCAACGATGAATCATGTGACCAACCTCATCGCCGACTATCGCCTCCTGTTCAAAACCAAGCGCGTTGCGAGGAGTTGAATAAGACTAACAAAGAACTTCCTCTTGAAAGGTGCGGGCCTTGAACAAGGGAGAAGCGAATGGGTTCTCGAGAAGGAGAAATTCGAACTCGGACAAAGATCGAGGATAAAATTGCCGAGGCGACTCTTTCCTTACATTGAGCAAGGTATGCTCGTGATGGCGAAGAGGTGAAAGCAAAGCTACGCCCTTGAAGTTCCAGGACCTCCCTACCGCCATCCGTGAACTAGCCGCTCTGGAGCCTACCCCGAGGTCGAGCCTTGCCGGTGGTGCTCCGGCTCTGTCCTTCCCTCTGTTACTCTATCATTTGCTCTACCTCTTCAATCTCAAGGTCCCTTACTTTGACGGCGATAGCGAAGGAACCCCGACGGCCGATCCCAATTTGGAGACATCGATGTCCAAGACTATAGCTAGGACATAATGAAATGACCCTTCGTATATATAATGTAATGAACTTTTCGTATGTAATGAACTTTCGTATATGTACACGGGTTTTAATAATATTTCCTTTTCTCGCTCCCTTCATAAATCCTTATATTAATTTAGATCGATATGTTATTCGCAATTTTACTAAAGGGTTCTAAGATTGCAAAATTTTCCCATTTATTCCAAGGTCCCTTTTGCTTTTGTAAGCAGGTCTGAGCTCATCTCGACCCCCCTTGTTTTGTTCTGGACAAAATAATAAGCCGGTCCGAGCTCATCTCGACCCCCTTGTTTTGTTCTCGAGGAAAAAATAATAAGCCGGTCCGAGCTCATCTCGACCCCCCTTTTTGTTTACGAGGACAAAATAATAAGCCGGTCTGAGCTCATCTCGGAATACCCCCTTGTTTTGCTCTGTCCGAGGGCTTATAAAATAAGCTCCTGAGCTCAGCTCGATCCCCTCGGGGTGGATCGAGCTCAGCTCTTCCCCCCAGGGTTTACTTTCGACCCTTGGGTTCATTCAGAACTATCCCAAGGGACTGGGGTGGATCGAGCTCGACTCTTCCCCGGGGTTTACTTTCGACCCATGGGTTCATTCGAGAACTATCCCAAGGGACCTAGGGTGGATCGAGCTCGCCTCTTTGGGGTTTACTTTCGACCCATGGGTTCATTGTAACTATCCCGAGGGACCTAGGGTGGATCGAGCTCACTCTTCCCCCGGGGTTTACTTTCGACCCTTGGATTCATTGAGAACTATCCAAAGGGACCTAGGGTGGATCGAGCTCACTCTTCCCCGGGGTTTACTTTCGACCCTTGGGTTCATTCAGAACTATCCCAAGAGACCTAGGGTGGATCGAGCTCACTCTTCCCAGGGGTTTCTTTCGACCCTTGGGTTCATTGAGAACTATCCCGAGGGACTTAGGGTGGATCGAGCTCGGCCTCTTCCCCAGGGTTTACTTTCGACCCTTGGGTTCATTGAGAACTATCCCGAGGGACCTAGGGTGGATCGAGCTCGGCTCTTCCCTAGGGTTTACTTTCGACCCTTGGGTTCATTCGAGAACTATCCCCGAGGGACCTGGGGTGGATCGAGCTCTGCTCTTCCCCCGGGGGTTTACTTTCGACCCTTGGGTTCATTCGTAACTATCCCAGGGACCTAGGGTGGATCGAGCTCACTCTCTTCCCCCGTGGTTTACTTTCGATACCACTCATTCATTCAAAAGAGAATTTATTTATATACAACGAGAAGATAGTTCTGTATATTACATGTAGAATGTTTTTAAATGACAAACATTCCATGGACGAGGAACTTTCTGTCTACAGGTCTTCCGGCTCACACGCTCCTCCGCTAGTGCGCTCATTACTTTATAGGGTCCTTCCCGGTTTGCCTCCAACTTTCCCACCGATTTCAACAAGATCGCTCTCCTCAAAACCAGATCTCCCACCGGAAGTTCCTCCTCTTAACCCTCTTATCATAAGAGGCCTTCATGATTCTTTTGCTAGCTTCCATTCTTAAATATGCTTTCTGCCTTTTTTCCTCCAATTCCTCCAGAGCTTCCTTCATTAGTTCTTGATTTCGGGTTTCCTCAAAAGTTTGAATCCGGTGTGTTTCCATACCAATTTCGGCGGGAATAACGCGCGCTCCGTAAACTAAGCCGAAAGGGGTTTCTCCCTGTTGCTTCCCGGGGTAGTCTATACGACCACAAAAAGCGATCAGTAATTCGTCCACCTGACCTCCTCCAGCTCTTTCTAACCTAGCTTTGATTCCCTAACCAGAGTTCTATTAGTCACCTCCACTTGCCCATTCGCCTGAGGATGAGCTACCGCTGTGAAATGTTGCCTGACCTTGATCCCTTCCAACCAACTCCTAATTTTTCTACCTTGAAACTGGGTACCATTATCTGAAACCAAATCCCTAGGCCAACCGTACCTGCTAATTACATTTTTCCATATGAAATCAATCATATTTTGCTCTGCTATCTTAGCCACCGGTTCTGCCTCCACCCATTTACTAAAGTAATCCACAGCCACTATAAGGAACTTTGCGCTGACTGGGCAACCGGAAAAGGTCCTACGATATCTATACCCCATTTGGAAAAAGGACAAAGCGAACTCATTACTCTGAGCAGCTCGGCTGGCTGATGTATCAAGGAACCATGCTTTTGACACTTCTCGCATGTTTTTACTAAGCTTTCCGCTTCTTCCTTGATCTTCGGCCAGAAATATCCAGCCCTGGTAGTCTTCCTTGCCAGGGTTCTCGCTTCCCCATGCCCCCGCATGCTCCTTCATGTATTTCCCGAGTACATATCGACCTTCTTCTTCCGATAAGCATCTTAGCATAGGTCCTCAAACGTTCTTTTTATACAATGGATCTCCCACGATACAAAATCTCATCGCCCGAGCTTGAACTCGAGCTGCTTTACGCTTGTCGTCAGGCAGACGTGCCTTGCTCAAATACTGATAAAGGGAAAACCTCCAATCATCTCCGTCTTCTATCTCCAATATCTCCATTTCAATGCTGGAGGCGCCTTCGAACAAAATAGTAATCTTCCTGGTGCAACAATTATCCGCCGAACTGGCTATCTTAGCTAAGTGATCAGCCTTGACATTTTCTTCCCTCGGAATTTGTTCAAGTTTAAAAAAGGTGAAACTTTTGACCATACCTTCTATCACTGATACATATCTCTTCATTCGGTCCTCTTTTATCTCGAACTCCCCCGACACCTGGTTGGTTACCAACATAGAATCTGAGTATGCTATTAATGACTTGACTCCTAAATTCAAAGCCATTTTTAAACCTCTTAACAACGCCTCATATTGACCTCATTGTTTGAGGCTTTGAATCGAATTTAACCGCAAACTCAGGTCTTCCCCAGGGGTTGGTCAATACAATTCTGCTCCGCTACCAAGTTGATGTGGGACGACCCATCCACATGTAGCAACCATTCACCGCCTTCTTCTTAGGCATCATCTCTTGCAAAAAAAGTCGGCTAGAGCTTGACCCTTGATAGAGGTTCTCGGGCGACACTCAATGTCAAACTCCCCATCTCAATAGTCCATTTAATCATCCTCCCGGACACCTCGGGCTTTCCCATGACCCACCCTATAGGCAAATTAGTGTATACCACTACCTTATGCGATAAAAAATAAGGTCTTAATCTCTCCTTTTTCTTGTCACCAATGCCACTGCGCTTTACTCTCTTCGAATACGGACTCCGCCCCATGAAGGAGTTTGCTTATATAGTAAATCGGCAATTGTCGTCCGAGCTCTTCCTCGCATAATCTTTTGCACTAACGGCCGACTTCTACCGACAAGTACAAGTATAAGGCTTCTCCTTCACTTTGGCTTAGTCAACAATGGTAGTTTAGATAAAAGATTTTAAGCTCCCCAAAAGCTTCCTCACATTCCCTTGTCCATTCGAATTTCTTTGCCTTTCTCAAGACCTTGAAAAATGGTAGGCTTCTCTCGGTGATTTGGATATAAAAGCGGTTAAGAGTGCGATTCTCCCCGTGAGTGCCTGACCTTATTAATGCATATGGGGATACCATATCTGGACCGTCCTCACCTTTTCCGGGTTTACTTTATCCCCTTTAGGTCACCATGTATCAGGAACTTACCCGACGACCCAGAAAGAACATTTAGCGGGGTTGAGCTTCATCCCGAACTTCCTTAGTACCCCAAAAGTTTCATCCAGTCTGTCAGTATGGGCCTCCGCATTTACTCTTCACAAGCATATCATCCACATAGACCTCCATATTCCTTCCGAGTTGTTGCTTAAACATCCTATCCATAAGCCGTTGTACGTAGCCCTGCATTTTTCAACCCAAATGGCATCACCACATAACGATGACGTTCGATGATGTTATGAAACACACTTTCTTTTGATCCTCCTCCGCCAAACGGATTTGATGATATCCTTGGTACGCATCCATCATACTCGAGAAGTTCGTACCTTTGCCGAGTCCACCAACCGATCTATTTCGGGTAATGGGTAATAATCTTTGGGGCATGCTGTTTAGATCGCGAAAGTCAATGCACATCCTAAAGGTCTCCCCTTTAGGAACCAGATCTGCGTTAGATAACCACTCGGGAATGGACTTCCACGATATGGCCACTTCTAACAATTTAGTGACTTCACTTTGGACAATTCCATCTTTCTCCGCCCCGAAAGGTCTCTTCTTCCGCTTTCACCGGTCGGACCGTTTTATCCACGTTAAGATGATGAGTAACTGTCTTGGATCTACCCCAAAGCAAATCCCCGGACGGCGAAGACATCTATATTTCTCCTCGGGAATCAATCACCTCATCCGTCAACTCCAGGACTTAGTTAGGTTCCTACCTGGTCATCTTGCACGGTTCCTCCGGGATGAGCTCGATATTCATCGATTCTTATGGCCTCACACTTACTGTAGATCGGCTCTTCTTTTTCCTTTTTTTCTTATTTTAATTAGCTTTGTTTCTCTATCCGATTCCGCCATCTTTCTCTTAGTTTTTTCTGTTCTCCCTTCCTAACCGCCTCCACATAGCATTTCCTAGATGCTTGGATGTTTCCAGACCTCTCCTTCTTTTTCTCTCCCACCGCAAATTTTAGTTTCATATGATAAGTAGATCTGATAGCCTGGAACAAGTTCAAAGCAGTCTACCTATAATAGCATTATAAGCGGAATATGAATCTACAACAAGAAACGTTACCATGCGAGTTTTTGCAAGGGATATGTCCCGATGATATTGGCGGAAGCGACCTGCCCCACCGGCTCGACCATGCCTCCGCCGAACCCAAAGGCGGTTTCCACCTTTGTATGTCCATTCCCAAGTCCATCTTGAGGTAAGCATCATAAGACATAATATTGTGAGCTTCCCGTGTTGATCATGACCGGGCTACTTCAAAGTTTGCCATATTACGATTATTACCAAAGCATCGTTATGCGGCATTGATACCCCTTTAAGGTCCCGGACGAAACATACTCGAGATCCTGCCGCCTCGCTCCCTACTTCCATCACACTTCCCTCCGTCATCCTAGCATGAGCCTTTCGAGCCCTATTCGAATCCCCATCCGTAGGACCTCCACAATCATGTGAATTGTACCCTTAGCAGGTGGGTACTCTTGGCGACCACCCGACCTTCTCCATCCCTTTACCCCGATGAGGCTGACCTGCCTTAGGTCCTGGCCTTGGGTCCCGAGCTGATTCCCACTTTATCCAGTTCTGTAACCATCCATTCCGCACCATCCTCTCTATTTCATCCTTAAGATGACGACACTCCTCGGTGGTATGCCCATAATCATTGTGGAACTCGCAGTTAAGTTCGACCTGGGTTTATGAGGGATGTTGGAATAATTCGTAGGCCACTTCAACTCCTTATTGTTTGCCACGGCGACCAAGACTGAGCCTGGGAGCCACGGTGTATAACTCCTGGTCTCGGCCGCCCTTTGCTAAGAGACCGGGCCGCTATCTTCCCTATATCTCTTAGGATTAATTTTCGCGAGCCTTCTCCCTTTTCCGCTTTTTCTCCTTTCCTTCATCCTTCTTACTTTTTTGTGATTCTTCTAAATTTATGTATTTCTTCGCTTACTAGCCAAGAGATCGTCAAAATCCTTGGCCGACCTCTTAGCTACAGGCACGAAAAAATCCCCCTCCCGCAACCCTCGGGGAGAGCACGGCGCCAACACTTGGGTAGGCGAGGCACCTCTAAGCTTGCTGTGGTGAATCTTTTTTATGTAGCTACGGGGGTTCCGACTCCTTGCTTGATATTAAAAAGCGTCAAAGAGTTCTTTGATGTTTTCTTGAACTGGCGAATAGATGTAAGAAAGCCGAACTAAACTCCTCGACGAGCCTATAGATGCATGCGGGAGCTGGCTAAACCATTCTTTGTGCGGACTTTGACAAGGTAGTGAGAAAAACTCTACATTTGACACCTTCGAATATCTATGGAGAAGCGCGAAGTCTCGAATCGGCACAAATGTTCCCGGGGTCCGCCGTCCCATCGTACTCATAACTTAATGCCTTTGAAATTATTTGGTAAATCGTCCGCCATCACTACCTCCTTAAATGGTATGCCCTTCCTCACGGGCTCCTTTTCCTTAGCGTATTTCTCAACTCCCTAACCTCTCTCTCGCAAGCTACCTACCAACTCCACTACACCACCCTCTCTCCTCCGCTCTACCCTCCATAAGTGGAGCAACCTCCCTCTCTCTCCTTTTCGGCCCCTTCCTCCTTACCGGGCGCCGCTCCCACCGCACCTTCGATCGGTGCTCCCCGCTGCTCCTCGTGAATTGTAATGTTTCCTAGAAAATTCCTCGCCTAAGTTTACGGGGCGACTAGCGTGAAGCACAGATCTACCCTGCGGGGTTTCCACAAAGAACCCCGCCTCTCTCTAATTCTCGAACTACCCGAAATATTCTCCTCTAATGGATCCATGATTCCTTTGCCCTATCACCTATCCCGCTCATACTCACGCCTTAAAACCCAAATGTTCCCCGGTGTGGCGCCACTTGATTAGTCCAAAAACGAATCGCTCAAGATCCCTAGCTTGACCTCTCGCGCGCCGCACAAGACTACAGGAGGACTCCGGTGTTAGCACTCCGACGATCAAGTTAGTAAGGGTTGATTTAAAGATTTACTCAAATAAAAGACCAACAAAAATAATATCCCAAGAAAAAAGAAGCTCTCTTCATCTCTACCTTTTGCTCTTATTTATAGCCCTCCATAAGGACCTCTTTATCCACGTGTCTATTCCCTAGTGGTTCTTCCATCTGGGTGTCAGGCCATATATTCCCGACCTGCTTAATGAGTAACTAAATGTCAGACTGGCCTATGTCCTAGTTAATCTCTGTCCCATCAAGCCGTATGATCATTTAAAGCCCAGCAGGTCTTGTCTAGGATGCATTAAATGCACAGCAGGTCTTGCCTTAGATGCATTAAATACGCAGCAGTCTTACCAGGATGCATTAAATACGCAGCAGTCTTGCCTAAGATGCATTAAATGCACTGCAGGTCTTCGCTTGGATGTATTAAATGCACAAAAGTCGTGCCTTAGATGCATTAAATGCACAATTGTCGTGCGCTTGGATGTATTAAATGCAAAGCAGTCGTGCCTTAGATGCATTAAATGCACAAAGTAAGTCGTTTTTAGATGCATTAAATGCATGCAGTCTTACCTAGGATGCATTAAATGCGTAGCAGTCGGTCCCGACCCGACGAATTGTCCCCTTCACACCTTTTCCGAAATAGTACTCGCCTTGCCTTTAGTCGATCCTGCTTTACCTCACTATGTAGTCCTTTAGAACCTCGGTAGTTCTCCCTATATTAGTACCTTCAGGTGTCCGGGACGGAAGTCCGGCATAGAACAAGATCGATCCTTTTAGTCCAGCCGAGGTTGGCACCGGCCAAAGTCCGAGGAAGACACTGGAACGGGACAGGATGACTGAATCTGGGCGGGATCGGATCGGCCTTTACCAGTCCAGCGGGGATGACTGGGATCGGGGCGAACTCGCCTCTTTACCTTCCCAGGTAGGCTAGGATGACTGGAATGGGCGGATCAGGCCTTTACCCAGGTCTGGCTGGGATGACCTGGGATTGGGGCGAATTCAGCCTCTTTACATTCTCAGGTCTGGCTAGGATGACCTGGAATAGGGCCGGGTCCAGCCTCTATTCGGGTCTTGCTTGGACGACCTGGAATTGGGCCGGATCAAGAAGTAATTTAGGAATAGTTTTCACGCACATTGTCTCAATAATTATATTAGTAGTAGTAGTAATAATAATAATAATAATAATAATAATAATAATAATAATAATAATAATAATAATATTAACCGTTTCCATTTGAAGTCGTTAATTATATGGCCTTTTTTATTTTGAACTAAAATCGGCTCCCTTCATACCGTGTTTGTCAAGTTTGTATGTCTTAACAATTAGAGGAAATTACACTAAACCTCATGTACTATTCACCATTTTTACCATATAAACTATTTTTTGTTACATTTTATCATAAAATTGGCTTTAATGTGATATTTGTTTGGAATAAAAAGCTAGGTGGATCTTAAAAACATTCAAATATTCAATTAGCAATGAGGAAAAATCATCAATTCATAATTCCTCTTGGAAAAGAATTATATTAAAAAGATTAGTTTTTCAAAAAACAAAATCCGGAAAATATATACTTTACATTAAAATAATGATCGAAAATATAGAATTATGTTATATATATTCACAATGATGAAGATACATCGTACAAAGATGACGGAAGTGTTTTGAGAAAATAATAATTTGTTTTGAGGATGTTTTGGGAATTTTCATTTTGTATGGATTAAATATGTTTTATTCTCAAGAGTGAAGTTTAAAATTTGAACCAAGCATATTCATTTTTTCCCTTGCAAGACATTTTAACATTTAGTTGTCTATTTGATTAGAGTTCTAATAAAAATAAGAAGCACTATAATCAATTTATGACATGGATTATAATTTGGATAGGCCCAATAAACCTAAGTCCAAGGAAATTATTTGGACTGTGGAACCCATAAATAAATTAAGACCCACTACTATTACCTAATTTAAGTCCATGAATGACTTAAGCCAAAAGTCCACTAAAACCCACTAACACGCCTATAAATACTCTCATTGTTAAAGGTTGTAATTTACTAGGCACTTAACTCCTTCCACATTATTTGTCTTGTTTTTTCTGATTTGAGCGTCAGAGGATCTTCGTCGGATCAACTCTCAACACGCCTAACGACTTGGATTCCATTTGGAGTGATACCACATCATGATCAAAATATGCTTTCACCATAAAAATGAAAAATCGATTTTACTAATGAACTCGTTGTGGGAAGTAATGTGTCAAGGTTATTTGACTAAAAAGTTTATGCCAAACAACCAATGAACATGAATAATATCTTATTCAAAATGCTCCAAATATTAGTTGTTTTTTTTGACATGTCGAAATATTAATTGTAGGCAATTAAATTACTTACAAAGTTCCTTTGCTAGCCAAGTTTCCAAGTCTAGGGATGACAATGGGTGAGGACGAAATGGGCGGTGAAGATCTAGATCCGCCTCGTGCCTGAACAGGGCGGGAGTAGGATGACCCACCGCAAATCGCGGGGCTGGGCGACCCATTTTAAATTAAATTAAATACAAAAAAAGAAAAGAAATATATATTTATAATATATTTATGAAATATTATTTACAAAAGTTATTATTATCAATTTAATGTTAGATATAATATAAGAATACATAAAAATTATATTATAATATATATTACATATGCAAAATATATTTTAAAAATAAAAATTCTAGGTGGGGCGGTGCGGGGCGGTACCCACGGGGCGGAAATGATACACAGATTCGCTCCGCCCCACCCCGAGTCACATAGCGTGGCGACAGGGCGGAGCTAGACGTAGGCTTTGGAAATTGGGGGCTAAATAATTTTTGGGGCTAAATCAATAAAAATTAAATATTTAGTACTAAAAAATAATATTTTAAAATAAAATATACATATAAATAATTAGTTTTCAAAAATTTTGGGGGGCTAAAAGCCTAAAGCCCCTATGCAAAGGGGAGGAAACGCCCCTAGTGGCGATCAAATGGGACGGGTACCCACGGGTCGGGTCAACTTACCATCCCTACCCAAGTCCAACCCAACAGGGTGGATCTTTCAGCCTCACGTTTCGTTTTATGCTTCACACTTTTTTCCTCTGATTTTCTATTTGGGATTTTTAAACTACCAACGAGAAACCTGTGTGACTCACAGTGGAAGACACCAAACGCAGGTAACAGAAAAACCCCACAATCTCACACCCGAAAACTCGAGTAAATAACCTACCCTATAAGCTCTTTTTCCTTATTGCTGCTGCTCTGCAAGGCGGTTCCGACTCTCTAGTTTCCCACAGGTGAAACATACAATCTCCAATCCCAAGATACACCCGTTGAAAAGAACGCATAATATCAGTTTTGCGAGCAGAAAATAAATTTATCTGTTGTATATAGAATTATCGTGATAAAATGATATCTTCATATCATCATATGTATGGTTTCTTGGAGCGATATTTTTGCGTTTGCGTGTTGTGGGTTTTATTACCTTTTGGAGGAGGGGGATTGTGAATTTGTTACCTTTTGGCTTGGTATAACCTACTCATGAGCCTGTTTTGATTATTGTGAATATCATCTTGGGTTTTATAGATTCTCTAATTTATTCGTTTTCAGTAAGTGGGCTGCTTGGAGTAATTAAAACAAGACTTGAATTCTTGAATTAGATATGCTTGTTCATTGATTTCCTTAATGGTATTTTAGTTCATCACTGCTGGAATTTTTGTTTGATGGGATTGAGGTATGTAGTTAGCTTCTTAAGTTTAGTAAGCACGGGGAGTCCAATGTTTGAGAAGATCTGTAAATTATTTTCTTTGACAAAACTTATTGTATGGAAGTAATTGATTTCTTCTATGTGAATTCTTCCCTGTGGTTTTTGTGTAATTGTATGGTAATGAATCAAATGGTGTGCATTGATTTACAGCAGAAGAATACAATGATTTAAGAGATTGAGGAGCAACGACCTTGTTTGTTTCTCTATTAAGGTGTTGAAAAGTTTGGAGGGTTATATGGCTCTTAAAACGGTGCAAATGTCGATAAACACTTTAGTGACTTCGAGATGCAGTGTTGCTTATTTCAGCCAACTGAGGGAACCGCATATAGTTCTCGGGGCTGGAAGGTTTTCCCTTTGTTCTTTTGGTGGAAAAAATGCTTCCTTAGCTGGGCCGTGTGAGGTATCTCAACCTAGAAGTTTGAGGGTTCGAGCTGGTTGGCTATTTAAAGGAAGTAGTGGTAAGGGATCAGAATTGGATCCAAGTTGTGAGCATAGTGAAAGTGCCAATGAGGATATTTTGATGTTTTTCTTTGAGCTGGACTTAGCAACCCGAGTACAGGTTTGAGATACTAACGACTCTGTTTCAAGTTCAACAGCTGGAAAAAAAAGTTGATTGGCTTATCACGCGTTTCGTTTATGTTGCAGTATGCTTTGAATCTGGAGCAGTATGAAATTGCCCAGCAACTGAGGAACAAGTTGACTGAGGTTTGAATAAGTAAATTATTCCCTAAATTCTAATCTTTGTCTGCAATACTATTTATTTGTTAAAAGAGCCTTTTAATATTTCTTTGTTGGAAGCCCTTTTGCCATTGTTTTGCTACCTCTTGCTGGGACTACTGGTTATGTACCCTCTACGGGTCAAATATTTGCTTTTTTTCATTCTATATCTGATAAAGATTATCAGGATCAGTAATCCTGATCTATATTTGCGTGTGAGATTTATGCTTATGGAACTTCTGAGATTCATCATGGACTGTGTAGCTATACGGTTAAGGTGTTTGAAGACCTGATCATGTTTTATGCATTTATTTGAAGGTTGAATCGGAGGTTATCAAACTCCGAGAAAGCAGAAGGGGATCAGCGTCCAAAAGTGAAGCTCAAGATATGGCTATAAGCATATTACGTCTACGGTAAATCTCCAATTTCTTGAGTTGTTTTGCCAGTGCAGCTGACTCTAAGGATTGGGTTTTTCATCAATTCTCCATTCATTCAAATCAATTTATTTGGGCACTTAATTGTTGAAGTTCTACTTCTTTTCAGTGCAGACTTGCAGAATGCGATTCAGAGTGAGAATTACAGTTTGGCTGCTGAGTTAAGGGATAAAATTTCCAAACTTGAAGCAAAGTCTTTGTCTGCATCAGTAAAAGCTCAAGCATATGAAAATGCGCAGTATGCTTTCCGTTTGGGCCAGAAAGTGAAGCATAAGATATTTGGTGATTTGTTACCTTATGTTGCCCCACTGTTATCTGTTTCCCTTTTTTGATACATATAATATTAAAGTATTTGTTCTGACACTAATTCTGAGTAGAAATTGTTGTGGTATATTAGTGTAAGTGCAATTTCTTTATATGCATCGGCATAATTTGTTGCATTAGGGAGATTTAAGTGAAGATCAATACAGAATATGGGCTAGTTATTTTGATACTAGATAAGGTGGTAGTAAAATACTTATTATTGTGATAATTTGTCAATTTCAGACAAAAGCAGCTCTTTTACAACACACTTGTAAAAGTCACTTAGGAATGGGGAAAGCTTTTGTTTCAACTACCTCGGATTCCAAGGCTACATTTTGTAATATTTAGGCTTAAGTATTGCTTATAAAGAGATCGATTTGGTATTGTAGGATATCGAGCTGTTATTTGCGGCATGGATCCAGTATGCTGTGAGTCGAAGTCATGGATTGATGGTGCAAATGTTGAAAAGTTGACTCGTGGTCCTGATCAACCCTTTTATCAGGTTTAAATATATTCAATATGCATCCTTTGTTATTTTGCATGAAAATGGGCTTTCTGTTATCATTTTTTTCGACTTTCTTCAATGACATATTTCATTGCTCCCGGGTTCAAGTTTCACTTTTGCTTCTGCACAAAAAGATTATGTTGCTCATTTGGCCACATAATAACCTAGGGTAAGTAATCTTGTCCTGACTGATAATTGATATAGTTACATGACACCTTTGACATTTATCTCATCAACACTAGCTAACAAAGTAAAGGGTCCGTTCGTTTCATTAATTCCTATCGATTCTCATGATTGTGGCATCTAAGTGATTTAGACTACATTTCCATTTTCATATTCACTAGCCATTTTAAGTTGCAATAGGTAGCATTAGCATTACTCAGTGAGAAAATATGAAATCTCCTATCCTTTAGTTAATTTTAACCTATTATTTTGTAGGTGTTAGTTGACATGCAAGAAGACCCCAACCTTTTAGTAGCGTACGGTAAGCATGAGTAATATTATTTTGTGGTTTTTGGTTATGTTTATTATTATTATTTTACTTCTATTTATAAAACCTTTTTTCCTGTTCGTTTATTGACAAGGTAGTACCAATAATTGAATTTAGGCTACATTGTCCATCTCTTGTTTACACTAGAATGTCATTGTACTACTTTCATGTGCTCCTCTATCATATTCTTGTCCGTAAATTACAAAAAATACCCTTGAGTCTCCGTGTAATTACAAAAAGCCCCCAACCATCTTTCTAAATTACTATTATCAGTATTTGTAGTTTTGAAAGATAACATGATGTTTTTATAATTACACTAAACTTCCGGGGTAGTTTTTGTAATTATCTTATTCTTTTGGGCCAAAGCATAGTTTTTTTACTCTTTTCATTCGAGGACTGATTGATTTGCAAATGGAATTTTCTCTCAGTTCCTGAAGAAAATTTAGTGGTGCCTGACCGACAAGACACGGTTAGTCAGATCATACACGTGTCAAAATCAAATTTGCTTAGTTATTCTGCATCTCATAGTTGGTAGATTGTGATTGACCATATCCAGGGTAGGTTTGACCATCCTTATGCTTCCTTCTTGTTTTACGGAATGGATGCTGCTGGAGATTTCATCCCGATTAAACAGCTGCGCGAGAAGTATAACCAGCCTCGGCATGAACTGCCATATGATCCATCGGACGAGCAAGATGGAAAAGATGCGTAAACATTTGATGCTTCTATTTCCTTTATGGATGCGCTTTTGATGAGAATTTCAAGACCATATGGTTCAACATTTGACATATGACGGGTGCTACACAGATCTTTGATTGTTTCTAAACACGTATAATAATAGTTGCATCACTCTGTAGATAAGTACATTCCGAGCTTTTGTCTATTATTTGGTCCTTTCACATCGTGTAAACGTGAAATCTTATTCTACGGTGGCTACTGCCTATTAGCCGAGCTATAAAGGATCAATATACATTCTCTCTTCTTTCATCTGTATTTATAGCAGTTCACGTTCTTTAATAGCCGGGTTTGTGTTCATCAAGATCTTAAGTCGACCTGTTGTGTTGTTTGGTTGTCGTAGTCTATTCCTAAACGTATGCTTAGAACAAATTGTTGCATTTTCGGGGATGTGTTTTTGTAGTAGTTTTGTGTGTAGGTGGAATATAAGATGAAATAATTTGCAAATATTGTCATATTGGTGAAAAGATGGCATGAATTGAACCCTTTTTTATTACTTGTACCCACAGTCCACATTTACAAATGAGCAGCAAAGGTGTGGCACATCCATAGTTCAGCTCATCTGATGAGTAGTCTATGTAACCTTTTTCATTTAATGAGTGAATGTGTAGTATTTATATTTCTTTTCAGAAAAATAGTTTTTTCAAAGATAAATAGTTTTCTGGTCTACAATAGATTAGTGAACAATTTTCAACATATGGGACTAATTTCTAACTCTAAACTAATAAAAATTAATCAAACCCATGACAGTCTCAAATTCCAGAGTAGAATTTTAGTATATTCAGATAAATTTAAATTTAATTTGTTCTAAAGAAATTTTATGCAAGAAACCAACTACACAGCTTTTCCCCATTTTACTATTTTAGGCGTTAAACGGCCTATGATTTTTTTATTCTTTTATCAACTCTTGCATTATTGATATTAACAAGTTATTGTGGCGGCACCTTATCGACTTATTATTTTTTGATATTATCGCTTAATAACAACCCAACTCATCGATTCTAATCATCTATTGTACTAATTCATAAAAGAAAAAAAAATATTTTTCATCCTATGAACTATGTACACTTTATGCTTTGATGAACAATTATTTATTTGTTTATTTAAAAAAAGTTAATCTTATAAATATAATTGTAAAGATTATGAACATGCTAGTTTTTTTTTGAATTTTGTAAAAAGATATAAATATATGTGTTGGGGACAAAATTGGCTTTTCTCAATATTTCTCATTTTAATTATTTTACTCATTATTAAATTCTAAATTATTGTCTAATTTTATTAATCATTAATGAATTGCAAATATAATTATTCGGCCCACCAATTCAAGTTCTTTAAGAAGTGGTAACATGGGGTGAGCAAGGGTCACTTGGACGAACTTCAATCTTGGAGTCGAAGCGGGACGCAGTGATTTCGGTTTTGGGAGAGGGAGGGGGCGAAAAACGGACCGAGTTCATATATTTAAACTATGAGAAAAAAAAATTTGGAGGGCAACTATAAAACACAACTATTTGAAGTTTTTATCAAAGTTTTGGGGCAATTGTAAGAAAATTCATTTATTTTAGCTATAAAAAAATAATTTAAAAAACAATTGGGGGAGGGGGAAATAATTTTGGAAAAGTTTGGGGCAGCAGCCCCCCTCCGTCCGCCCCGCTTGGAGTCCGATTCAATATTTTAGCAAGTCTAACGATTGTTAACCCGTCGGTGGCGATCATAAGGAAATTCTTTTATAGAAAGTATAGAAGTTAAGTTAGACACACCCTTGGGGATAGCCAAAAGGGGCCAACTCATAGTAGTTTTCTGCCGAGCCAGGTGGGGTTGTTCCTTCACTTCAGGATAGGTGAATCAATGGGCCTCCATGGACCGCTCGGTAGTATAGGAAAAGTCTTTTGCATGCATTCACTAGCCAATGATCACCCATGACTTCCGTGTCACACTAGTGCCACAAAAGGCTTTTAGTGGGCTTATTGGCACATATCCGGCCGGGAGAAGCTATTCAAATTGTCGAACTTCAACCCCAAGTAAAGGAGAAGTATTGTAAGGACGAAAGCACAAGGATTAGCGAGATGGGTGAGTACGAAACTTTAATAAGAGGGTTTCTCTATGAACAGTAACAATTGCCCATTACTCTACTACAATAAGCAATGAGCTCTTTGATATAGTATCTTTGAGTTGAAAGCGGCAACCTATACCAGCCCATCAACCCACTTTATTATATAATAATTTCATGCAGCCCCATCAACCAGGTATAGAAAAGTCTTTTTGTCCCATTTGTAAGATTTCTCAATGAATTGCTCTATTGTCCTTTGCTCTGAATTTTCTCTCATATTTGGTCCGATTTGAGTGTTGGAAGGGTCTCCCTAGAACAACCCCAGAGTACGTCTAACATTTGTTGTCAGCGCCAGAAAAGAAGTTGGACAATTATTTAGAATCCTTGACCTGGAGTGATTTGCAGATTTTAGCATCATCAATATAGTTATTTCTAAACACATAATATAATTATTACTTTATTTAGTTTGTTACGATTTTTTTACATCTTAATAAAATGTTGTTAAGAAATAGTTTCATTTTTTAGTCATATTTTTTTAAAATAATAAATCTTAATTTGGCTATTAAAATTTAATACATTAAAATATATTTTCTTCTTTTAATTAATTTTTCAAACATGCAATGTCACTTAGTACAGGAGAATATCTTTCATCACAAAAGTTAAAATAATTTTAGAAAGAAAATTATTGTTAGAAAATAGAAAGTGATATGAAAGTCTCACAAACTGAGAACCCAGTTTTAGCGCGCTCCCTACGCATTCAACTCCCACTCTGGCCCAACCGCGCCGTCCGCAAACACGGCGACACTAAATTCCCGCACAAGTGGCCGGCGCCACCACAACCAAATCTCCATCTCTTCTCCGTGATGGCTCATTTCAAGTTCACCCCATTTAAAGATTCGAATTGCTCGTATGATGTATGCTACGACAAAATTGCCGCCTGAGTTTTATTGCAGCTCAATAATTGAAGGCAAAAATGACGCTATATATGCCCCTTTTCAAAGCTTGCACGACGTTAAGGTCCGTTACCCTACTGCATGCACATCTAGTAGTCAGGGGCCTCCAGAAGGATACTCTTGCCTCAACCAAGCTCATTGAGTCATATTCACAAATAGGTTCCGTCCATTCTTCAAGACTAATTTTTGACACCTTTCCAAACCCAGACTCTTTCATGTGGGGAGTGCTGATTAAATGCCATGTCTGGAATAGTCTGTTTCGAGAAGCCATTTTTCTGTACCATGATATGTTGGGGAGCTTAGGGGAATTAAGCGAGTTTATTTTTCCTTCAGTTTTGAGGGCTTGTTCTGCAATTAATGACCTGAGACAGGGGAAAAAGGTTCATGCGAGGATTTTGAAATCTGGATTTGAGTCTGATCCTGTAGTTGAGACCTCACTGCTCAGTTTGTATGGTGAAACGGGATGTTTGTATAATGCTAGGAAGGTATTCGATGCAATGTCAACAAGAGATGTGGTATCGTGGAGTTCGATATTATCTACTTATGTGCATAATGGACAGGCAAGTGAAGGATTGGAAATTCTCAGGAAAATGGTGAGAGAAGGTGTGGAAATTGATTCTGTGACCATGCTTAGTGTAGCTGAGGCCTGTGGTGAGTTGGGGTTATCGAGAGTTGGAAAGTTGTCTCATGGTTATGTTGTGAGAAGGAATATTGGAAGTGATCATGAAGCATTAGGGAGTTCCCTAGTTGCAATGTACGGAAAATTTGGTGATTTGTGTAGTGCGGAAAAGTTGTTCTGTAATGGTGTTTATCAGAGTGTGAGTTCGTGGACAGCATTGATTTCGTCCTACAATCAAAACGGATACTATTTAGAAGCATTAGGACGTTTATAGAAATGCTAGAGTGTAAAGTGGAAATTAATAGTGTTACATTGATGAATGTTGTATGTTCTTGCGCTCGATTGGGATGGTTAAGAGAAGGGAAGTCTGTTCACGGATATGTAATAAGAAATAATGTTGATCTTGACAAAGATTTTTTGAGGTCGTCATTGATTGATTTGTATGCTAATTGTGGTCACTTAAGATACGGTCGTCAGGTCTTCGATGCTACTCAAGACAAGCATGTGATATCATGGAATATCCTCATATCAGGTTATGTTAGGGCACAAATGGCAGATGAGGCTCTATCCCTTTTTCTTGAGATGCTGATTGAAGGAATATTACCAGACTCTTTTGCCTTGGCTAGTGCTCTATCGGCCTGTGGAATAATCGGGCTTTCAGAATTGGGATGTCAATTACATTGTTTTATTATCAAGACAAATCTTCAAAATGAGTTTCTTGAGAATGCCCTAATTGACATGTATTCCAAATGTGGATTTATAAATTCAGCAATCAGAATATTTCATGACACTCAGAAAGGTAGTGTTATAACATGGAACTCTATGATGTGTGGGTTTTCTCAAAATGGTTACTCAAAGGAAGCTCTTACACTTTTTGATGCAATGTATGCTAAATGTCTTGACATGGATGAAGTGACCTTTTTGAGTGTAATTCAAGCTTGCTCGAATCTAGGTTTTATAGATAAGGGAAAATGGATTCACCATAAGCTGATTACTTTTGGTGTAAGGAAAGATATGTATATCGATACGGCCTTGGCAAATATGTATGCTCGATGTGGGGACCTTCAGATGGCTCGAAGAGTGTTTGATAAAATGACTGAACGAAGTATTGTATCGTGGAGTTCTATGATAGGGAGTTATGCGATGCACGGTCATATTGATGATTGCATCTCTGTTTTTAATAGAATGGTAGAATTAGGAATAAAACCGAATGATGTTACTTTCATGAATATTCTCTCGGCTTGCAGTCACGCTGGATATGTCGAAAAAGGGAAGTTTTATTTTAACTCAATGGTTAATGATTTTGGTATGACGCCCAATTCTGAGCACTATGCGTGTTTGGTTGATCTGCTGAGTCGAGCTGGTGATCTCAACGGAGCATATGAAGTTATAAACTCAATGCCTTTTCCTGCGGATGCTAGCGTTTGGGGTGCATTAGTGAATGGGTGTAGAATCCATAATAGAATGGATTTTCTGAAAAGCATTAAAAAGGACCTTGTAAATATGGATGCAGATGATTCAGGATATTATACACTGCTGTCTAATGTGTATGCAGAAGGAGGTAAATGGAATGAGTTTACGATGGTGAAATCGAAGATGAGAAGTCGACATCTGAAAAAGGCTCCGGGGTATAGTATGATTGAGATCGAGTCGAATTCATAGGTTTGGAAAGTACAATTCCGACGCAACCAATATAGCCATAGAGGTCATCATGTTATGGAAAAATCAGGATTTGGGCATGACAAATTTCTCAACCAAAAGAGTTTGTCATTTTGCAGGTAGCACAATCATTCTAATCCCAGCACAAAAGGAGAAGGTTGGACACAATATGATGAATTTGCTTTTATTCAAGCCAATCAAATAAACGGAAACAAGAGGGCAGAGTCATATAAGTTCTTGCCCTGAAGCTGAAGGTACTGAATACCTCTTTTAGTTACTGGAAGCAAAAATTTCTACTGTGTTGAGAAAAGCTTAATTACAAAAATACACTTGACGTTCAGTCTATTACCATAAAAAGAAAAACCCAGTTATCTTTGAAAATTACAAATACCCCCTTAATATGTGTTTGTGTTTTATAAATTGCACCTTTTGAAAAGGGTATTTTGTTAAGAAAATACAAATCTCATTGGGGTGTTTTATACCATAAGGGGTATTTGTAATTTTGAAAGATAACTGGATTTTTTTGTAATTTAGCTAAAACCTCATGAGTAGTTTTGTAATTTACCGGTTTAGAAAATATGGGATTTCACTGTCCATCATCTGTATTCCGTGTTATTACTTACGGCCTTTACACACTTTGAGTGTTTGCGTTGCATATGCATTCATCACAACCTAAAATGCAACAGGTATCCCAAGAAGGAATTGGATAAGTACTTTGCCTTGAGGCTTATTCACATTTTCAAGGTACACATCTTGTTAGCCATCCGAATCACGCTGCAGTATCCTCTTCTTCCAAGGCACAGTGGAGTATTACAGCCTGAAGATCGTAGCCAAGAGACTGCAAATGACAAAAAGCTTTCACTTTTATATTTCTCTTTCTTTTGGATAGCCTAGCTTCTCTTGTGAAGCCTAATTATTCCTAGGAATGGACGGCCTTCTCCCGACCTCCATCAGGTGAAGTCGGATGCGGTCACAACCTATACACACTCAGGATGAACATTCGTGGATGATGATGCCTGCTAGGCCTCAGTAGCAACACCCTATGGGCCCCACTGTGCAACACCTATAAGGGCCATCGAAACACCCGCACCTTTTTCTCCCCTGTATTACCGTTGTGCCATGCTCGTGGGGGCACTTTTACTTTATCGAGCATTAGCCACTTACAACCATATTGACTGATGTAAAATGCGTACATGGCTAATATGGTCCAAGTCGAATGAAAATAAATTATATTTTACATTTATTTGATTGCTCGCGAGACTGTATTCAAATTATGAGTATCAATTCTTAGCTTGTAATCGCGATGCAGAAATTTTTGAACTTAACTTATTTTGGATAGCATACTTAAATGATTGAAAATGTTGACCTCAGGTTGCAATTGCATTTGGATTGAAGGATTTGTATTTGATGGGAGGGTTTCAAATGATTCCATTTAAGATGGATTTGAAATCCACGAAATGACTCAAAAAATAGTAGGAGTTCATGGATTTGAAATTTTTCTTTGTTGAAGCTTGATTTACCTAGTAATAAATACTAGGACAAGAAACCAGCTTTGCTGCCTCACATTCTCAATTAACACACATAAGTGTATCATATTTTGCAACTAATTTGGGGCAATGGGAAGTTGGACCCTCACATGTCACAATATCAACTTTCCTTCAACAAATGACATTACATAATTCTGAGAAACTCTGATGAATTCAATAAATTTATAGGAATTTGTCAGTTTCTTGATAGACAATCTTAGTGCATAGTGAAAGACAACTCTTCAGCCAAGTTTACAGAATTACAGTAGCTTGAAAAATGGCAGACATTAAGATCTCCCATTCATGGTAATGTGACAGAAGCTTCAATTCTTGAACTAGATCATCTTTTGCCCTCCATTTCAAACCAAATCATAATGCCGCTGTCAAAGCTGTTTCACATGGATTACTCCATGTATGAGCTCAAGCTATACACTCAAATGAAATCTTTATGTTGCCCAAACAAAAGCAACTTGAGCAAAACTGATCCATGCATAATGGTCCCTTCTGATGCATAAAGCGCACAAACGGGATGATAACAAAAAACCACCCTCCAAATTTGACCTAATTACAAAAGAAACCAAATACCACAGCCACCCGTTGAGGTTTGTATTTTCTTAACAAATACACAATTAGCCAAAGGTTGCAGCCCTTTGAGAATACATCTCATTGGTATATAAGTCAACCTGACTACATCCAAGTTGCTTTCTAAAACCCTTTCTCTTCATCAAATCTCTCAATTGACCAGCCTGGCTCCATCTTCCTTTAGAAGCATTAAAGTTAGACATAAGCATATAATGCCCTGCATCATCAGGATGAAGTTCAAGCATCTTTCTTACAACATGGTCCCCCAGATCAAATCTGGAGTGCAAACTACAACCATGAAGAAAAGATCCGAAAACAGCACAATCAGGTTGAACTGGCATTTTCTCGATGAACTCCAAGGCTTCTTCGAGGGTTCCAGAGCGAGCCAATAAATCTACCATGCACACATAATGTCTCATAGAAGGAATAAAATTGTATGCTTTACACATTTTATCAAAATATCTCCAGCCCTCTGTTATCATCCCGGTATGGCTACATGCAGATAATATCGTCGTGAAAATTATATCAGTTGGCTCGACGTTCTCCTTTAGCATGTCACTGAAAAGTTCAAGGCACTCATTTGAGTTCCCTTGTTTTCCATAACCACCAATCATCGCGCTCCATGTAACTGCATTCTTCTCAGCCATTTCATCAAACACAGTTCGAGCAGAATTGGCATCGCCACATTTGGCGTACAAATTTAGAACTGCTGTGCCGATATAGACGCTACTAGATGCCGAAAAGCCTTCTCGGATAGAATAAGCATGAAGTGAAGAGCCAAATCGGATATCTCCAAGGCAAGCACAAGCGGATAAGACAGCCACTACAGTCACTGGATCAGGTCGAAAAGAAATTTGATCTCATGCGATTGAATAATCTCAGAGCTTCATAAGCGTATCCGTTTTGATAATAACCACTAATTATTGAGTTCCAAGCAACAACATCTTTATCTAGCATCGACTCAAATAAATAAACGGCATCTTCTATCCTACGACACTTTGCGTACATGTCCACTAGAGCATTCATAACATTAACATCATTATGTCCTAGTTTAATACCTAAACTATGAACTGACGAACCCAAGTAGTGATTTCCTGACTGTGCACAAGCTGAAAGTACACTCGCCAAGGTAACCGAATTGGGATAAACCTCTTGCCATTTCTTGTCAGTGAACAACAACAACGCATTTTCAGCAAATCCACTCTGGGCGTACCCCATAATCATTGCCGTCCATGAAACAAGATCAATTATGCGAAACTCATCAAAAATCAATCGAGCATCATGAATAGCCCCACATTTAATATACATGTCCACAATAGAAGAAAACAAGTAAGAATTCACCTCAATCCCATTCTTGATCACATTTCCATGCACCCACTTGCCCTGGTGCAACGCCCTAGTTTTGCACATGCCGAAACTATACTTCCTAAAGTGCACGTATTTCCTTCGACCAGACAATCCCTCATATGGTTAAACAACAGTAACCCATCTTTAGCACAATTGTTCTGCACATAGCCCACGATCATTGAAGTCCAACAAACCACATTCCTATCCCAAATCCTTTCAAAACCTTGCGAGCAGTGGTAATTTCTCCACACTTTGCATACATGTCAACAAGCCCAGTCAACACAAAGCTATCTGGGCTCCCCATATGAACTATGTGACCATGCAACTTCCTCCCTTCACCAAAATCCCTCAACTCGGCACATGCCTTCAGCACAATCAAAAACACCATATTGTCAAGAACCAAAAATCTCCTCCTTATAAACTTATAAAATCCAATAATTTCCTCGTACAGATTATTCATAAAGTACCATCTTATCATCACCTTACATAACCAAAATCTGGGTCCGAATTTCGTCGAACACCAGGCGGGCATTCCTAACATGCCCGAATAAACCGTACAATCCGACTAATTTAGTTTTCAATAAAGGATCATGGGTTTCTCCGTGAACAATCAAAATGGCATGGATTTTCTGGAGAGACGAGAGGGTTCTGCAGATATTTAAAAGACAAAAAAGGGGTTTGCTGAAATCGATTGGATTGAGTCAACTTCAAGATTGTGGGATGGCGAAGAAGTAAAGGTCGTGAACTGGAAGTGGGATTTCGAAAATGTGAAACGAGGGATTTTTCTGTGCAACAATGAAAATAATTTCATGGCGCTTGCAGTTCATATCTGTTTATGGGTTAATTTTTGGTTTTTGTTTGATACGAGGTTTAACGTCTCCCGCCATGCTATTTGTTTGTGACATATTGACCGTTATGGACGTTAGTCTGCGTGGGCAGAATTGGAAAAAGAGAATTCCTTTTCTATACTTGGATCATATCTTTCGGTTTACTTGTAAATATATGTTTTAAATCTAAAATTTCGGTGAGATCAATTTTTGTCTTGATGTTAGTCTCAGATTGTAGCGCGACGGTCCCGATTCGATATCCATGTTTTGCCAAAAAAAAAAAATCTAAAATTTCGGTCAAAAAGAAACACAATATAAAAAAGTAAAAACCAACCTACAATACAGTTCCTTTCAAGCAAAATATAATTTACTTTCCTTAAAATAATCGAACATAATTAAATTTCTTAAAACTTGATAATGTCTATATATAGCTAGTTTATCCTCTTATAAACGGAATATGTCTCCCAAAAAAAAGGTATCATGGGAACAGTTATGCGTGCAAGCAATTCTCATTTCTCATTTTTTTGCCAACAAATTATTTTTTTGTCTCCCTATAGCACGAAACCGATTGTTAGGTAGTGATTAAATACCAAAAAACTCATTTTCTTTCCACTGTAAAATTTTTTTTATTCCAAAATGCAAATGCTCATGAAAATTTTCAGAAAGCACTCATTTTCATTTATTTTATTCTACCAATCACTTTAATCATTTTTCACCTTATTACTAGAGCGGGGCAAAATGCAAAGCCCGACCCATGGGTTGGCCCAACCAGGTCGATTTTTGTGTACAAAATGCACACACATGAATTGAGTTCAGGCTAAAGATTTTCGGCCCGAACGAAAATTGGCACAGACCAACTCGACCCCGAATTTTTTGTCACTAGCCCGATGAGCTCGGTGAGCCAAGCCCAGCCCACATTTTGCCAACTCTACTTATCATTAATTATTCTTACACATTTTTCCCACAAATTTTACAACTCACATATTTTTAAATATCAGTCATATCTAACCATAATTTAACTATTTTTGTATCAAATCACTTTCATTTACATTTTCATTTTATATCCATTCACATTTTCGAAATCCATTCTTTTTCTTTTTAGAAGAGTTCCATCACTATTCTCTAGTAAATAAATAAAATCTAAAATGAAAGGATATCAATCGCACCCTTAGTTCCCAACAAAAACCCAAAACAAAACCCAGGAGGGTTTGTCCTCAACTTCAATTTAATGAGGGATATGGGTCAAAATGAATAGCCCCAAATTAAATTGGACAGTCTATTTGGTACCACCATTTCTTCCACATCCCCACTCATACATTGTTTTAGCCGAATTGGAACAGTCGGACTCAATTAGAATATGCGCTGCATTGAAGGATTTACGAATTGAATATTTTACATTTTATAAATAATAAATTTATGGAATAGGTTGAATAATATTAAATTACAATTAATTTTATATTTTATTGTACCCATTTTAAGTTCTTATCTGTATTATTATGTTGGAATTTATATCCACTTGACATTGGAGTATTCTTTATGTCCAAAACTCATCCTCATCTATTGTTTAAGTTAGAGTTGTCCAAACCAGTTGGTCGGATTAACCCAAAGAAAAGGTCAAACTAGACTGCAATTTCAAAGGCCCGAAAGAGCCAGATTGGTTTCCAAAATGGCAGTCCAATGGGATTTTGAGTCGGCCAACCCGGTCTGATTTTTCTCTTTTAGCCCGGTGGGACAAGCACGTGTCGGGTTGGACCATTTGGCATCTCTAGTTCAAGTCTTAGATCTTAGATTCAAGTCCCACAAGATATGCAAGGGTATATATCAACAATTTTTGTGTAAAATCAAGTTCTGTATTTTTTAACTTTAATTATTGTGTAAAATCCAAAATTTTGTAATATTGTTATCCTTTTTACCAGAACCAGCTTTCTTTTCCAGTTTTGTGTATTTATTCCATTCAGAGTTTGCTATTTTTAGGGTTCCAAGACAACACAACTTAATTCAACGCATATTTGGCGCCAGAGATAACTCGCATTCGAACAAAGCTGTGTATATATCAAGATCAATTATCAAATCAAGCAACATTATTTCTAAACAATACAAGTTTTTGTAAATCACCAGGACTCAAATTATAAACGAAGCTACAATGAGATTTACAAAGACAATAACAACCACCCCACTCGAAAAATTCATAAAAGAACCAAGATTCCTTGATGTCTTATGTTTCTCTGAGTTCCCAGAAAACAAGAATGTAATAAACTCTTTCCATTATTAGGTTAACACAACTGCAGGAGGATTATTATTACCCGTCGGGCATCTCTGTCGTCGGGGCGCTCGTCGTCTTTCCCCACCCTGTCAGGCTTCTATCCTCCAAACCAGCTTCAATCTTACTAATTTGCTGCACCAATGGAGTGCAAACTGGATTTACAGCTACAGCAGAGACAGTAGTTTCGATCACGGCTCGTCTCCTACCCCGACCACCACTGTTCCTTCTCGTGGACCCTGAAACCCAATGATGGCGGTGGCTCTCATCAGCCCACCAAACGCCTGAAGATCCTCGGACACTTCGCGGTCTTGACAACGTTGTCAGTCCCGGGAGGATGTCGTTGAAAGTCCCTCCGTTGTCTTCCTCTCTCGACTGTCCCCTTCGAGACCGTGTTGTTAAAGTATTCGGTCCCGTTTCTTCGACTTTTGAACTTGGTCGGGTACAAACGGCGAGGCATGTAGTCTTCTTCTTTTGTTTCTTGCAGTTGTAACGTCATTGCCTTAAATCGTCCAACAAATCACGCGAGCCATCTCTGACCGTCGATGTGCTCTCGAGTTCTGAGGACACAACATCGCGAACCAGATGAGTGATTCGCCAAGGAAGCATCCGACGGATGCAAAATGTTGTCTGAATGGATATTCGGACAAGACGATGAGATGGCAAATATTGTCTCGCTGCGTTCAAGAATTTTCGCCCTGTAATGTTTCGTTTTTATTTTGTAATAATTGCAAGGATGCCTCACCAACCGTATTTTCTTCTGCCTCCTCATTCTCAACCGGAGCTTCCAAATCTATCTCGAAAGCTATCTTAACGCTCGCGCCTTGCTTTCGTAAGAGGGCACCAAGCATCTTCACAATCGCTAACACAAGAGTTCAAATCGATGTAGTCTCGATAGAGACACCCTTCGTCTCATTTTTTCCTTCTCAAGTTCGGTTCTTCAGCAGCTATCTCCTCATCTGGCTCACACTCCAGATTTATATCAATTATTCTATTCTTCCTTTCTTTACCAATATTTTCTCCGAGGTCACATTTTCTAGTGCACCTGTTTGAAAATGGGAAACCCAAGGATTTTCTTAACATTCTGAGTCTCAGCAGTCCTCACAATCTCACAATCACTTGAATCCAATGGTTGATTAAGATCTGCAACTGTTTCGTTAGCATGGGCTGGCTTACGTTTAAGCCAAGGTAGTGCTGAGAGATGGTCTTCAGGCTCACTTTTTCCATCTTCAGCCTCATTCAAGTTAATATCTATCATGGGTCTTGAATTCCCAAGACAGGACCCATTCGGAAAATATCCGAACACATGATTAGTCGGGCGGTCAGATACCACATTATCAGCCCTACTGCAGTTAAAGTTATTATCAAAGCCAGCCGATTGTAAGTGAACTTTTGTTTCTCCCGATCTCAAGCAGATCCGTGAAAATCCCGTTGGTGGTTGTTAGTTCACCTCCCAAATTTGCATTCAACTTAGAATTAACATTAACTTGCCATTTTCCTCGGAAAGGTTCCACGCTCGGAGCTGACGCCTGCAAACTTCTATTCGACACTGCAGGTGAATCTAATGGTTCCATTGTGGTTAACTTCTGCGTAGCTAGTTGTTGGCTTTGACCAGGACGGACGGGATGAGCCCATGAATGACCAAATGGATATATTACATTTACAGGAGGATGTTCGAGTGGGTTAAGCGTGCCTGGCAATGGATAAGAAGGAATAGGCATCTTTTCTTTGTGAAGACGATGAGTTACGGAACTGAGGTTACTTTTACCGGACCCTGACAATTTGAGAAAAACGTAGCATTTTAAACAATAGAATAACTGCAGAAACAATAGCAATAGCGGAAATTATAAGCTAAATAGTAAATGATAGAGGAGGTTATTTTGGCAGACATTCTAAAGGGATAATTACAAAAACTAACCCCTGAGATTTAGCCTAATTACAAAAAGAACCCAGTTATATATCAAATTTACAAATACCCCCTTGACATTTGTTTCTATTTTAGAAATTGCGTCCTCAGAGGGGGTTTTGTTAGGTAAATAGAAAACCTAGGGGTTTTTTTTTGTTACCACAGAACTATTATTAGAGTGTAGGAATTATAATGTTCTCTTAGATGCTAAACTGAATTGAATCCAGAAAACAAAACAAAATAAACAACTACAAAAATAAATTCAATTATACTAGGATAAGAGTCAGAACTAGCAATTTTTCCTTTGTAGCTGCGTTTATAGTTGAGGGTTGTGATCGTATATATCGTGAACTCATTACTCATACAAGCTTAGAATTTAACTGACATATAGCTCACAGCAGAAAGAGGAAAAGGGCAAGGAAAATGATTTAAGAGTTAAAAAAAAAAACATAAACCTATATTAAAACTCTTTACCTGCTTCATATAGATGCGAGAGCCATCCTCTCGTTAACTTTACTTTCAACAGCGGATTTAATCAAGATCCATCACGAACATGTATGCTTTCTTCACTTACACGTAAATAGCCTGCATTTGATTTAGCAGGCTGATTTTCGCTTTCCTCTCTCCATTACGATCAAGGAAATCAACGGTTGATGGAGCCATTGCCTCTTCAATCTCAATAGGTTCATTTAGATCAGCCAACCTAATATTAACAGACTTCCTCAAACAGGAAGCAGAAGCTGAATTCACGCCAGCACGGTCACCAAGGGATAAATTCGTACTTTCACGTCCAGTTTTTGGATTGCCAATAGACTTGATACATCAGATGCTTTGCATTCGGGGTAACTTTTCGCCTTCTTCTGTATCGAGGTATTCATCGGCTGGAAGTTGAAGATCAAACAATTTCTTCCTCACTTTCAGGGGTCTTGAATCCAACGGCTCAGATTCCTTCAAAGAAGACCCATTCTGGAGCGGAAACTGGCAAGGCTGCGTGTTGTTGTACCCTTTGTACAACTCATGGGAGAATTAACAATATCCACTCCGGAAATAGATGTTCTATCGTAACCAGAGTTCAATAAAGGAAAACCTGCCATATGCCATTTCCACCATCTTCTGTTGGCACTTGAGATTCTCTACGACTTGAGGATGATGATGGTTCCATTGACACTCGGAGCCTATTTAGTTCTTTTCTTTTGACTTCTTCCATCATGTCCCTTTGAATTCGGTAAAAGACGATGGAGTTCAAAACCTGGATATCAGAGAGAATTCAATTGATTAGTCCTCTGATATACTAACAGAATTAGAGAAAGGGTAGACTTGACCAGATTACAGGAGTGTTTATAAAACTTTCTAAAGGAAATAATTTATAGTAGCAAAAGCGAAAATTAGTTGAGAATCAGAAGTTTGTAGTGTTTGCAAATAGAAACTAAAAGTTGAATAAGTTAAAAGAGAGTGTGTGGTGAATAAGTTGTAAAAGTCAAACCAGAAACAAAATCAGAAATCCAAAGCACCCATCCACCTGCTTTTAGATTATGTCATTCTTATTATAAGTTATACGAACTGTATGCAGTTGTCATTTGAAAACACTAAAAACTACCCTGTTTTTTTCTAGCCAAAAAGCTGACAATCACTTTTTAAGTGTTTTCAAACACTCCTACATTGAGAACTTAATAACAGGTAGATCAACCAGCTAGATGTCTTAGAATGAGCTTTGTAATGATAAAATGAAACCAAAAGTACCTGATTCTTGAAACCGCCTCGTGTTCAAGCATTTTCTGCTTCAATGCATCCTTGCCATACCCTGGATAACCATCTATTATAGTCCTCGGCGTGAACCCATTGTAATATTGCCCGTTTGTCATGGCATTATCCCCATAATATAGGGCCAGCTACTACTGCTTGAATCCTCATTAAGATCCCTCATGGAGTAATATCCTGGCAAAGGGTCTTGCAATGTACTTTTGTTCCCATTCCTGGAAAAAAAAGATGGACGAATCAGTATCGCAAGTCCACATAGCAATATGATGTTATTAATTAGTTCTCTCAACTTTGGTGTCTGAACACAGATTGCCCTTTCTTGTCCACATCACAGGCAAATTGAGAGGGTGTTTGCCTGAGCTTATAAGCTTTTCAAAACATCTTATAAGATGTTTGGGAGAGCTATAAAGCTCTTTAGAACTAATTGTTAAGAGTTTTTAAAAAGATTTTATAAGCTCCCAAAATAGGCGTTAGGAGCTTATAAACTGTTTCTAAAAAGTTGGAAAATCCCACCTTATTTTTAACAACCTCCTTTAAATCACAGCCATATTAATTACCAAACTAAGATGTTATAAGCTCTTTCATCTTATTTTATTCAAACACTTTAACAATTTTTTCAAAATAAGATCTTAACATCTTATAAGATTTTCGAGCTTTTAAAAAATCTATCAAATAAGCTCAGTCCAACACCCTCTAAGTGAACATTCTAGTGTCGAATCAACCTAGATTTCAGTGAAGTTAGTAAGCAAGGCAGAATATCAGACATTTCGCTGTTCCACCACACACACAATCACCCTTTCCCAGAAGTGTGCTTGCATCCCCAGGCACACATGGATATAAACATAAGAGCGCACACATCAGAAATGAACTGGTAAAAAAGGAATAAACTCTTGTTCCCGTTGCTAAACAATGCTTAGTAGAATAAAGTAAAATTCCAATTATATGCAAGAAAACAAACGTCAAGCAAATATATCTTGAGGCATGAATCATGATTACACATAGAAGTGAATATTAACTCGGGATTTATCATCAAATGCATCTTGTGCAGTGTCATTTGGTCCTGGGTTTATCACCAATTTGAGAAATGAAGAACTCAGTTAAGAGGTAAATGCAGACTGAGACAAATGTGCAAATAATTCACAAAGCACATAATACCTTATCAACAGTAAAGCAAGAAGCACACTGCCATTGCAATGACTTAAAGCCGTAGTTTCAAAATCAGAATATACAATCTGAACAACAAAAGGCCACAGGGAACCCAACTCATGAAAATTTATACCCCCAAAACATAGAATTCAGATAATACCAAAACAGAAATAATCAAAAGATAAGGAATAATATTTTGAAACCCAGCCAATGCAAGCAAAGGTGCATTTTCTATACACTGCCAAGTGAGAAGTAAATAAAGCCAGATCCTACATGGATGATCACACATCAAAACAAAGCAAAACTTCAAGTATCAATTAGATATAAAAGGAAAGCCCAGGCACAAGAATCAATTAATCAACCAATGATGCCAATAATTCTATGTAAACAAAAGTGGACATTTTGAATATTATAACTATGATTCAACTACTCAAATGATTTAATCAAAGGAAAAACTAAAAAGGACAAAAGAAAGAAGCATTTTCTTCTCCTTCTTCACAGGTCATAGTCAAAACTCAAAACCAAGTATATCTTACAAAAAAAAATCAGAAACTGAATAAAAGATAATTACCTCAGACCCACATCTCATTACGCCTCTTCTCAGAACCCCTCATGGATTTGAAT
>CM071929.1:69169215-69406223 GCA_016081115.2 Rehmannia glutinosa | reverse complement strand
TAAAACTGACAAAGCTTTCATGTTCAACAAAGTCAAATCATGCAAAACGACCAAAGAAACTGGGATACTTCAACATCGATTTGTAAGGCTCGTGAGCAAATCAAGTGAAAATAAACTATCTCGTCAGACAAAAATTTGAAAATTTGAAAATGTCATAGAGAGACCTCGATCGCACCGATACCCGGTTCACGTAAATTACCAACGAGCTATCTCGTGACTTGGAAAAGAATATACTGTATGAAATGTAGGGAAGATTCTAAGTCTCCACCGAACGGAAATGAAGGTCATGGCACTAAGACATTCCATGGACCTATCCAAGACATCCAACCATTTAGCCATTCTCGCATCTCAAAGCATACGACACTCGAAAAGAAGAAAAAGACGTAGGAGGAGACAAACAAGTGGCCCAAAACATTGCTCTAATTGTTATGATGGCAAGAGAGCCGGTGTCAAATAAGCTATCGACTGCAAGAAATGATGGTTAAAAGGTTTAACAAGTTCTTTAATAAGAACTACAAGCAGGCAAGTGGATAATCCTCCGTAAGACACTCCACCTCCCTCCAAGCTCAAGGGAAGATAGGCCAACCAAGAGAGCGTAACATCAAAAAGTTGAATATCAAAGGGTCGATAATCCAAGAATGGAAAGAGTTGATCAAAAGGTTGAAAAATCTATGTCAAAACTCGTGCAACCAGGTCACTATGCCATTAATTGCCCATATCCCCAGAGTCAACAAATACATGAACCAAGATGTTAAAGGTCTTCAGAGAAAGAAGACAAGAAAAGAAAAAGCAATGTTGGTCAGCAGATCGCGCCGCAGACAAAGTCAAGAGACACAACTCCGATTCGTAGAGTAGTGAAGCCGACTACCATGCCGACTCCTCGGCTTAAGCCTCGATGTTTAACGCCAAGAACAAGACCAACTCCTGACTCAAGAAGCGATGAGGTACACCTAATTCATCACACTCGATTCTAGTGATAGCGAATATGACACACATTTCATCACCCATTGATCTTATGATTCATTAGGAAAATGATGAAAGACTTTGAACACATTAAATCCTCACACACTACTAAAACGAGGAAAACAAAGATACTCAAAAAACCAAAACTCACAACACCAAGTGAGCCGAGTACTCTAAGTCAAATAGTCAGATGAGAATGAAAGTCTAAAGACCGAAAAATGCTAAGCTAATAGCAGAGATAGTCGCTATAGAAGAGGGAAAATGACCCACAAAAATGTGATTGCCTCATTCACTAAGCATCTAAATCACGGATGATCTTATTATGAGTCAAAGAGAATGTGGAGACAAGACAAAGCTAGATTTAATTCCTCCGGCTATGTCAAGCTCCAAAAGTGATTTTGGAAAAAGATCTTCAAGTAATGAAGATCTCAAAAATCCAAAAACTCCAAATGGTGCACACACATTTATTCCAGCACAATCACAAGAACCGGCTCGTTATAAAGTAGAAAAGCTGAACAAATGAAATGAGTGGCCAAGAGGACAACAGAAGAAATCCACCAAGTTCCTCAAAGAAACCCCAAATAGGAAATACCCTGTGAAGAAACAGAGCTACCAAAAACCCTTAAGTTCTATAAAAGAAACACATACGGGCGGAATGGTGGCAGAGTACCAAGCCAAGCCGACATAATGTGAACTATCAAAGAAAAGACCTACGGAATATGTTCGAAATGGGAAAGGCCTAGAACTCAAAGAAAAGGCCATTCCAAAGGTATAAGAGTTTCATCAGCACACATATGCACCCAGCACTACACTCGCAGATATCACAACCACCCAAAGAATGCAATTGCTAAAACACATACATAATGCATACGCATAAAAGAGACATGCATGATACGAACCTTAACCCCCTGCTAATTTGCCAAAATTAATTATGATTATGGCACTGATAGATGGCAACCCCGAGTCAAATCATTTGGCTATAAAGCTGGTGGATCATCTTACAATACTAACTCCCCCTGACACCGCATGGGCATGGGTACCTAAAACTTGATTTCTTTGATCATGGTGTTCGCCGAATACCAGCTACATGAACCTGGTACACGGATAAAGGGATTGCTCCGTACATATGACAGAAACAAGAAAACTGGCCAAAATTCAAGGAAGTCAGGTGCAAAAGTCATATTTGGATAAATGAAGCTCCGTGATAAACAGAGGCATTGGATCCATCAAGAAAATAGATTAGAAATCACGATATGCTGCATATGTTGAAGCGACTCAAATTCAATCTACTAAGCATTAGCCAACTCGACAAAAAGGCTATAATGTCGATTCAATACGGGTATACGCCAAATCAAAGACACCGAATCAAATGAAGTTGTGTTGCAAAGATACAGACAAAAGAACATGTATGTGGTAGATTGGTCAACCGCAAACACCAAGCACTTGTCTACTAGTAAAAGAGCATGTTTTAATCAAGTCGGTCAGACAAAGTAGTCGAGTCACCCGAATTTCAAAACTATTAACAAGCTGCCAAAAGCAATCTTGTGGAAGGACTTCCGCACTACAGATACAAGAAGGAAAGTGTATGTGATGCATGCGATGGGAAACAAATCAAATCATCATTCAAAAGAAATACACGCCCATCTTCAACAAGAATATCGTGACCGCTACATATGGATCTATTTGGTCCGCTTGAACCAAGATAAAGCATAACGGGAAGAATATACACCTTAGTGGTAGTAGATGACTACTCAAGGTATACATGGACAATATTCATGTGTGAGAAGAAAGAAACTCGCAGAAACTACCAAAGCTGATGAAGAGGATTCAAAATGAGAAAAGTCAAACCATTATCAAAATAAGATCTAACAGAATCGAACTCACAATGGTATAATAACTCAGTATTGTATTGAAAATGGTATTGGTCATGAATTATCTCAACAAAGGATCACTGTAGCAGAATGGAGTTGCAGAAAGAATGAACAGAACTCTCAAAGAAGCAGCAAGGACTATGTTAACAAGCAGGCTACCTAAAAGATTCCTGGTCAAGCAATAAACATAGCATGCTATACTTAAAATAGATGCATGATAAACAGACAAAATTGACAAAGACTCCCTATGAGATTTGGACAGGAGAAAGCCAAGTGTTGCATATTTTAGAATATTTGGATGTAAATGCTTCATCCATAACAATGGCAAAGATAATTTAAAGCTTTCGATGCTAAAGTCTGAACGATGAATGATCTTCTCGATACTCAACAAAGCAAAGCCTACGTAGTACTCAACAAGAGGACCATGGTTACAAGAGAATCCATTCATGTGGTGTTTGATGAGCCAAATGTAAATGGAGAAGACATTGAAGAGTCACCGATAAGTCAATCAACCAACCATGCGTAAGAGTCCCTATGTCGAAGTCGGGTCGGGAATTATAAACCCAAATGAAGATGAGATAGTCGAGTCTCAAAATAGTTGGAAAATTTGCAACTAAGTGATGATGAGAGAGCCGATCAAAGCAACACAATCGCAAGA
Source organism: Rehmannia glutinosa (assembly GCA_016081115.2). NCBI lineage: Eukaryota > Viridiplantae > Streptophyta > Magnoliopsida > Lamiales > Orobanchaceae > Rehmannia > Rehmannia glutinosa. The sequence continues at coordinate 69,402,731 of CM071929.1, read as the reverse complement.
CAATCAATCCAACCTAACTTACTCCAACCTCGATGTAAGATGGCCGAGAGACCATCCACCGTAACTAGTCATTGGAGATGAGAGAAGGTGTCAAACAAGATCCTTAACTCAACAAGAAGCAATGTTTACCTGCTTTCATCTCACAAATAGAGCCTAAAGATGTGGTACAAGCATTGATGACACACATTGATTCAAGCTATGCAAGAAGAGTCAATCTTTGAAAGAAATAAAGTGGGAATGGTTCAAAGACCTACCCATCAAAATGTTATCGCACTAAAATGGGTATTCGTAAAACAAGATGAACGATGAATGTTCTGCGGGTGTTAAAAGAAACAAAGCAAGACTAGTAGCCAAAGGATATTGCCAAGAAGTTAAGGAATAGATTTTGATGAAACTTTTGCTCTTGTAGCAAGATTGGAAGCTATAGGATGTTTCTTGCCTATGCAAATACAAGAATTTTATTGTATATCAAATGGATGTAAAGAGTGCATTCCTTAACGGGTTTATTGAAATAAGAAGTATATGTTGAACAACCTCCGTGATTTGAGTAGACTCTTGAGATAAGGTATACAAACTCAAGAAAGCTCTATATGGATTAAAACAGCACCGTGAGCATGGTATGATACATTATCACAATTCCCCGATCAAGAACGGATTCACAAAAGGAAAAGGGATAGAACACTCTTCTAATTCAAGATGGGAAGAGTATACGCTTGTTCAAATATATGGATGACATCATTTTTGGATCCACAAACAAAGAGCTGTGGTGATAAATTTTCAAACCTCATGCAAAGCAAATTGAAAATGAGCATGACGTGAGAGCCGACATTCTTCCTCGACCAAGTTGAAACACCAAGGATGGAATCCTTCATAAGTCAAACAAAATACACTAGAGATTTAATGAAGAAATTTGTATGGAAGAGAAGTCTTCAAAGAAAATACCAATGAATACATCACCAAAATGGACATGGATGCAGATGGCAAAGCCTCAGATCAAACAAGATACAGCACTTTATCGATCATTGCTTCTATCTTACAAAGAAGAGTTTATTACATCACCTTGTCGCAGTGTATGTGCAAGATTTCAATCGCCTCCAAAGAAAGCCATATGATCAAAACAGCCTAAGAGATCTTAAGATATTTCGAAGTTTAAGCCAAGAAGTTGGCTTATGGTATCCAAAGGGGGTGGATTCAGTTCTAATCGCTATTCGTGACGACTATGTCGGGATGTAGAGTCGACATGAAGAAAGACATCGTGCACATGTCAAATGCTTGGAAACAGGCTAATTTCTCGTTTAGCAAAAAGCAAAATTCAATAGCCACCTCTACAAAGGTAATACATATCACGGGCAAAACCAGGCCTCCAAGTCCTATGGATGAGACAAAGAAATTTGAGAGACTATGAAGTTCAAAAAAAGAAATTCCAATCATGTGATAACACAAGTGCAATTGCAATCACTCAAAATCCAAATAAGGTTGCACTCAAGAACAAAGCATATCGATGTCGATATCACTTCATAAGAGATCATGTTGAAAAGAAGGACATCATCTGGAATATATTTCAACCGAGCAAACAATCGGCCGACATATTCACAAAACCATTACATGTGAGTCAAGATTTAAAGAACTCAAGCATGAGTTAGATTAATTGAGCCGAGCCGACACTCGTAAGACTCAAAGAAAAGAAATGAAACACTTAAAAGAGGAAAAAGAGTCGAACTCTTAAATTAGCTAAGTAAATCACCAGATTTGAAAGACAATGTACTCAAGTCAATTTGATAAATCAATATTTACATGCGAACCGTGAGAAGAAGAGTTAAATCAGCTATGGACAAGCCGAGTCATTTATGAGCAAAGTGACAAAAACGCAAAATGCTTTTACTAAGCTTCGGGAATGTTTTTAAGAATGACGCAAAGATAATTATGACGTGTACAGCAAAAAAAGCCGCACACCAAGCTTATGATTCGATATAAATGTCCGCATTAAATACGAGACATTAAATGCAAATAAAGGCAAGATCTAAGCCGTTGATTTTGATCACATTTCAAAAACCACCCGCGACGCCTTCCTCTTTTCATGAACCATACTTAAAACCATTTCATCCGCTTCTCTCTCATTTTACCAAAACTGTTTCATCTCTCTCTCGAAGCAAAGCAAAAATTTTCTCTCAAAACCCTTTCAATCCTAAATCATTTTCTAAAGTTTTGTTCGGTAAAATCCTGAAGAAATGGCATCCACTCATGACTTTGTCAAGTTAGAGCAAATCCACACCGGTCTACCATGGATTTCAATGGTGGCATGGTGAAACAGTGGGTCCGACGACACCCTAATTAAAAATAGCCGAGAAATTGGAAATGTCTCGGATGAAACCGTTTCGACGTTGGAGTTTCCGATGACCTATGCGGAAGAGGTCGCATAGTTCTACGTGAACGCCGAGGTTCACGATGGCAGCATCAAGTCCTCTGCTCATGGAAATGAGTTCACCATTACCGCCAAGGATTTGCGTAACACCGCTTGTTATCACGGAAGGAGTGTCGAAATTAATGAAATCGATGTCGACTGACCATCGTCAGCCGAAATGTAAGAGCCAAGTCCGACTATGCCGGAGAAAGTAGTCTACACAAAGCCTAATAAGAGGTCGCCAAGGAGGACTATCACAAATTGTCGGACATCATTGCCAAATGCATAGATATCAATTTGGCAAACTTTCGACCACCGGCCCAAAGCAAAATTGATCGTGAATGGCCGAGATCATCAAGAAAGGAAAATGAACCGCCGAGTTTGTCTACAATGCCGAACGTAGGGAACAAATCCTTCAAGAAGATGGAACGCTTCGAGGTTCCCAGATACGCCCCGGTGATTGGCCGGATAATGGAGGTAAAAGGAGTCCCTCTTCGATGGAAAGTTTATCCATGTAAACAAGAGATGTTCGATCAAACCTCTCCTGGGCGCACGTAAAAGAGCATATGCCAAGAGGGATGATACGAGTGAGGGGGAATCTGACTCAAGATACAGCTTGTCTCCTCTCCACCAAAGAAAAAGGCTGCCCTCGCAGACCGCTAAGAAGTTAAGACTTCGCCCGCAGCAAAGAAAGTCAAAAAGAAATCGCCTCCCGCTCGCAGCCTCAAGTCTCCCGCCCGCAGCCTAGGGCATGGGGTCGAGAAGGAATCTCAAATACCTTGTCATCAAGAAAAGGAGAACTGAGTAAGTCAAGACGGCCAGCCTCGTAAGAAGACAACAACACCCGCCCGCCGCCCGTGACTAAGAAACCTTATCGGAATCGAAACCCCTCTCGTACAAAACAAAAGAAGAAGAAGAATTTTGGCACTCGAGCTTGAGAAACCAACTAAGTTAGCCACTCACCGAGAAGATACCCCGAAGACCACGGGAGTAGAGAGGAGACGTGATCGATGAAATGGCCAAGTCATGAGGCCGATGAAGAGGCAACCAAGACCCACCAGAGCTATTAGCCGAGAACAAGGAATGGTCAAGATAAACCGAATCAATCGCTGGGATTGTGGTTGTTTCTCCACCGTAACAGAGGCTGTTCGAGGTGTCGACCATTGCCAAGAAGCACCCTAATACCTCGGAAATGAGGGCCAACAAGAGAATGACAATATTAATGTAATCATGTACTCTCCATTGTATCCGTGACATCCAAAATCGTCTCGAGAGTGGAGAAAATGGAAATTGAGCCTATCCGAACAGCTTGAAAATCCGAGTTCATTTATGTAAGAAGAACTATTCGTGTTTCTTGAGGTGGACACAAAGGTTGCAAGCCCGATGAGGATAATTGCATCAATATACTCGCATTCGAAAAAGAAAACGAACGGGCTAAAGCAAATGAGACGCCGAGGCACGTGAGAAGGCCAAGATCTCGCCCTCTCACCGGCACCACCGATCACACACATCATCTCACTTTGACGCCCTATCGAAATGATGAGATCCGACCGCACTGTCACGCCTGCAAGAGTTGCAAATGTAGCAAGCAATGCAAGAGTCCGTAATCCTCCATGAGAAAGCATGGATGGAGGGACCTGGGCAGTCCTCCAAATCACACCGAAATAGATCCTATGGGAGCGAAAAGATATCGCCTTTATTGTTGTTGCTGCCACCACTTCCCCACCACTACCTCATTCTATAAGGTGTTAAGGAATCAAGCATGAACCGGAGTGTGGGGACCCCAAATGAGCCAACCTCTAATGAAGGCGTCTTTACCACCTACCCCAACTACGAATACTCAAAGCCGGGGAACAATGAGTCCGGAGACCAGTGACTTATTCAAGTCACTCACTGGGTGTGCACCGAGGGGGAACTCCCTCCATCGCAAAGAAGGGAGGATGTCGCGTATGACTCCACAATGAATTTGGGAGGCGAAGTGGGAGAAAGTATGGAACAATCACAAAACACAACAAGTTGTCATCAACGGTGCTCGATGCACAACAGACTGAGATCGTCTGGGGCTTAAGTGCCAATCGGCTCATAGGCAATGACGCATTGATGCACGAGGCACAAAGGAACTACCCGGGAGTTGTTAGGAATTTTATTGTTTAGATTTGATGAGTGCCATGTAAAACTTAGAATAGAAAGTTAGCTCCCCAATTCTGCTTTGAAATGTATTGTAACAATTAGAGTCGCTGCCGAAGTTAAGTCGCCTACGCTCCAACTTGCAAGTTAAGACAACCGAAGGCTTGAAGGAAAACTCGCCGAGACACTGAGTACAACAAAGAAGAGCAGACAGAACTCGATCTGAAGAAGCAGCTGGAGATGCAGCTGAGTGGAACATCACCAAGTCAACTCAAGAGAAGACAAGCCTCCAAGCATTCAAGTGACAAAGAGTCATCCATCGATTGAAGTCGACTCTAAGTCACCTCGGGGAAAGCGAGAAATGCACAAGTCGAGATAATCAAAAAGAATCACAGTACGTAAATCAAGAGATTTACTTAAACAAGTAATATCTTCATACTACCTTTTTGGAGTGCTCACCCTTGTAAGTCAGGCAAAGAAATGAACCAATGGGAAGCACTACACCGTGTCGAACTCCGAAAAGGTGATAAAACATTTCATACGAGGAAATGGCAATTCCAAGAAGTGCAAACCAACGATCGCAAAGTGATTTTCAAAAATGAGCCTATCTCTTCAACGGGCAAATTTTTGAAAGTTCACTATAAAAGGCCGAGGAGTTTGATTGAGAAAGATGATGATGCGTGATGACACACACGTGAGATTTACAAGCTTATCAAAATTGAAATATTCTCAATCCTCAAGCCTACATCTCAAGAACATCAATCCAACACTTACCCGTGAAGGAAAGAGAACTTCAATCGTTGAAGAGGAAACTATCGAAAACAAGGGGTCTACACTCCAAGAAGGATTGTAGAAAGGTTCGGCGTCAACCAAGTCTTAAGCGCTTGGAGGGCTTCGCGTGATCAAATCCAAAGTGCTTGAGCAAGTGAGTCAGAGTAGCAAGCGCAAACGCTCGCGTGAAGAAGCCGAGTCGCACGAGAAGCCACCGAGTGATCAAGGCGTCTCCAGACCGAGTCCCAAAGGATCAAGTCGGGCGTTGTGATCAAGACTTGTATCCGGACTGCTACCACTTTGTAAACCGATCATTACTTAGCGGATTCCTCCCAGAGTTGGAGAAGAGAGAGTAGAAGAATTATCCCATCTTCGAACCTCTATAAAAACTTTATCGTGTCATTTACTTTACAAAGATTTAAATATCCGCACTTTTAATTGCTTATATCTCGCCGATAAATTTGCTATCCATCCGATAATCTATAAGTACTAAATCAAGTCAGTAAAAAACTTGCTTAAACAAACTTAAGGGTGTTAAGTCTTCCCGAAAACAAAACCACGCCTAAGTCAAATTATAGCCAACACCGAGTTAGTTATTTCTACTAATGTAAACGAAATCGAATCAAGTTGAGAGATTAACTCCCCATCGAAAGTGACTAATTCGATTATCCATCAAGGACACAAATTGTAGAACTCAGAGATTTAAAAGGCCTAAATCGAAAATTTGGTAAGGTTTATTCAACCCCCCTTCTAAACCTTACACTTACACCCCTTGGGACCTACAAGTGGTATCGTGAGCGTTGGTTCATTGAACCTCCGGACGGTTACACGAACTAGATCTCCAAACTTTTCAAAAGTCGCTTTAGTACTTAAACTTTCAAAACTCTTTTTCTATCATTAAAAGTTATCATCATGGAAGCAAATCTAACACGCATTCCTATGTTCACTATTGAAGAATTTGATGATTGAAAATTCGTGATGCAGGCTCATCTATCAAAGATTACATGATGAGACGGATAGTGATAGAAGATGGGCCTCTGCAAATATTAAAGGTGAACACAAACTGCATTTAAGAGTTGCACCAAGGAAGAAGATGCAAAGATCTCGCATCGCACCATGGTTGAAAACCAAGAATCGAGTGGACAAATGATGACAGAAAAAGATACAACCTCGGACAATGTAGCCAAGGATATTCTCTACAAAACCTTGACAAAGCCATGTTCAATAAAGTGAAATCTTGCAAAACAGCTAAGGAAATGGGATAAACCGACATTGATTTGTGAAGTGCTCAGAGCAAATCAAAGAAAACAAACTTTCAGTGGGTCGTACAAAAATTTGAGAACTTTAAAATGATCTCAGGAGAAAACCTGGATCAACCGGATGCTCGATTTACGTAAATCACAAAATGAGCAGTCTACACTTGGAAAGGAATATACACAGAATGAAATGTGTATGAAGATCCCGAAAAGTCTTCCAAATTGAACGGGAGATGAAGGTCATGGCACGAGACATTCCATGGACCTATCAAAGACATCCAACCATGAGTTATTCTCGCACCTCAAAGCCTATGAGTTTGAAATGAGAAGGAAAGACCAGGAAGAGACAGCTGTACCCAAAACAAAGCCTTCTAGTTGTCAAAGATGGAAGGAGAGTCAAGTCAAAGAGGCAATTGACCCGTAAGAAATAGCCCTAATGGTTAAAAGATTTAACAAGTTCTTTAACAAGAACTACAAGAGAGGAAAGGGTGAATCCTCCGAAGACACTCACCCCCTCCAAATCAAGGGATGATAGCCAACCAAGAGAACAGATCATCAACAAGTTGAGTATCAAAGGCCGACAACTCAAGAATAGAAAGAGTCGAGCAAAAGGTCAATATCTATGTTGAATTGTAGACAACCAGGTCACTATGCCATTGATCGCTTCATATCCTCGTAGTCAACAAGTATGTAAACGAAGAAGAAAGAAAGGTCTTCGTGAGAAAGAAGACAAGAGAAGAAAAAGGCAATGATGGCTGCAGAGATCACGCCGAGACAAACAAGTCAAGAGAGACACTGACACTCAGAGAGCAAAGTGAAGCCGACTACCAAGTGACTGGAAGAAGCTTTGATCCGCTTACGGCCAAAGAACAAGATCAAGAAGATGAGGTACAATCTAACTCAACAAGCTCGACACTAGTGATAGTGATCGTGACACACACACTTCATCACCCACTCGATCTTTATGATTCATTAGGCAAAATGATGAAAGATTTTTTGAGCACATTAAAACCTCACACACACTATGAATGAGGAAAACAAATTTACTCAAAAGTCAAACTCAAAGCCGACTAAGGAGCCGAGTACTCAAGTCAAATAGTCGATGAGAATAAGAGTTTAAAGGGCTGAAAATGTTAAATTAATAGCAGTAAATTGCCGCTTATAGAAAAGAGGAGAATGACCTCAAAATGTTATTGCCTCATTCACTAAGGCATCTAAATCATCGATGATCTTATTATGAGTCAAAGAGAAATGGAGACAAGACAAAGCTTAGATTTAATTCCTTTGTGCCATGTCAAACCTCAAGAGTAATTTTGGAAAAAGGATCTTCAAGTCATGAAGAGTCCGAAAAATCCAAAACTCTAAATGATGCACACACTTTCAATCCAAAGCACAATACTAAGCAAACCGCCTCAAGTTACAAAGGAAAAGGAAAAAAATTAGCTTGAGAGTGCCGAAAGGATACCGAGAAGAGATTCAAATGAGTCCTCAACAGACTCCAAACAAAATACTCGAAAGAAGAAGCAGAGCTACCAAAAATCCTTAAAACTCATAAAAGAAATACATATGATGGGAATGGTAGAAAATATCCAAGCCAAGTCGATCGAATAATGTGAACTATCACCCTAGACTTATGGAATACAAGCCCAAATGGCAAAGGCCTAGAACTCAACAAAGGCCATTCCAAAAGCATAAGAGCTTTCATCAAGACACATATGCACCTAGCACTACACTCAAAGACACCACAATTACCCAAGAAAGGCAATTGCTAAAACACATATGCAGCATACAGACAAAAGAGACAAATGTATGAACCTAGACTCCCCAAGCAATTTGCCAGATTGATTATGATTATGGCATCGATAGATGGCAACCTCAGAGTCAAATCATTTGGCTATAGTTGGTTGGATCATCTTATAATTTAACCCCTCAGACCTGCATAAGAATGGGTACCTAAAACTTAATTTCCTTGATTGGTGTTCAAGGAACAAATTGAGTGCCAAGGAACCGGCATACATGGATAGCTACTGCTCCGCATATGACAGAAATAAAAGAAATCACAAAATTCAAGGAAGTCAAAGGAGCCAAAGTCATATTTGGAGGAAATGAAGCTCCCGGTGAAATAAGAGGCATCGATCCATCCAAAAGAATGGTTTAGAAATCACAGATGTTGTATATGTGAAGGACTAAACTTCAATTTACTAAGCATCACCAACTCGCGACAAGTGGCTACAATGTTGGATTCAACATGGAATATGCCAAATCAAAAATGTTGAATCTAATGAAGTTGTGCAAGGATGCGACATAAAAATATGTATGTAGTGGATTGGTCAATCGCAACACCCAAAGACTCGCCTACTAGCAAAGAGCACACCTGAATCAAGTTGGCCGTGGCACAAAAAAGCCGAGTCATCCAATTTCAAAACGATTAATAAGCTAGCAAGAAGTCATCTTGTGGGAAGGACTTCCGCATCAAAGATACAAGAAGGAGAGTATATGTGATGCATGTGGGCGGAAAACAAATCAAGTCGCTGCTCCAAGAAAAGACTTGCCCATCCTCAACAAGAATATTGCATCCGCATATGGATCTATTTGGCCCAAAGGAACCAAAGAAGCATAAGTGGAAAGAAATACACCTTGGTGGTAGTAAGAGATGACTACTCAAGATATACATGGACAATATTCATGTGCAAGAAGAAAGAAACTCTACAAAAGCTACCACAAACCGATGAAGAGGATACAAAATGAGAAGAGTCAAACCATTATCAAAATAAGATCGATAGAGGAACCGAGTTTGTCAATGGAATAATAACTCAAGATCGTGGTTGAGAATGGTATCGTCATGAACTATCACCGCAAGGACTCCACAACAGTAACGGAGTTGCAAAGAAAGTTAAAACGTAACCCTCAAAGAAAGCTAGTGACCATGTTACCAATGCCAGGTTACTAAAAAGGTTTTTGGGTCAAGCAATCAACACAAACCGCTACACCCAAAAAACAGATGTATGATAAACAAAATGACAAAGACTCCTATGAGATCCGGATCGAAGAAACCAAATGTTGCATATTTCAGATATTCGATGTAAATGCTTCATCCACAATAATGGCAAAGATAACCTAAAGGCTTTTGATGCTAAAGCCGATGAGGGTATCTTCAGATACTCACCAAAGCAAAGCCTACGTAATACTCAACAAAAGAACTATGGTTACAGGTTAATCCATTCATGTAGTATTCGGCGAGCCAAACATAAATGGAGAAGACATTCAAGAGTCACCGACAGTCAAAACATCCAACCTACGTAAGAGTCCCTATGTCAAGTCACAGCAGGATTATCAATTCAAGAAGATGAGATAGTCAATCTCAAAAGCTAATGAAAACTGGCAGCCGAGTGATCACGAGAGAATGACCACAAAGAACACACCGCAAGTCGATCAATCCAGCCTAACTTACTTCAACCTCCGACGTAAGATGGCCGAGAGACCATCCACCGTAACTTGTCATTGGAGACATGAGAGAAGGTGTCAAGACAAGATCCTTAACTCAACAAGAAGCAATGTTCACATGCTTCATCTCGCAGATAGAGCCCAAAGATGTGTCACAAGCATCGATGACACACATTGATTCAAGCTATGCAAGAAGAGTCAATCATTGAGAGAAATAAAGTATGGGAATTAGTACAAAGACCCATACATCAAAATGTTATTGGAACCAAATGGGTATTCGTAAATAAGATGAACGAGGAAGGATCGTGGTGTGGTAAGAAACAAAGCAAGATGGTAGCCAAAGGATATGCCAAGAAGAAGGAATAGATTTTGATGAAACATTTGCCTCGTAGCAAGATTGGAAGCTATAAGGATGTTTCTTGCCTACGCACTCTCACAAAAATTTCATCAGATATCAAATGGATGTAAAAAGTGCATTCCCGAATGGATTATTCGGGAAGAAGTGTATGTTGAACAACCTCCAGGATTTGAGAGTAGACTCTTGAGACAAAGTGTACAAACTCAAGAAAGCCCTCGTATGGATTGAAACAGCACCTGCAGTACGGTATGATACCCGTCACAATTCCTAATCGAAAATGGATTCACTAAAGGAAAAGTGGATAGAACACTTCTTCGTAATTCAAGACAAGAAGAGTATATCGCTTGTTCAAATATATGTGGATGACATCATTTTTGGATCCACTAACAAAGAGTCGTGAAAATTCTCAAACCTCATGCAAAGTAAATTTGAAATGAGCATGATGGGGAGAGCCGACATTCTTCCTCGACTTCAAGTGAAACACCAATGATGGAACCTTCATAAGTCAAACAAAATACACCGTAGATTTAATGAAGAAATTTGGTATGGAGGAAAAGTCTTCTCAGAAAATACCAATGAACACATCACCAAAATGGACATGGACGCAGATGGCAAGCCCTCAGAGATCAAACAAGATACGTGAGCACTTATCGATCATCGCTTCTATCTCACAAGCAGGCCGCACATCACCTTTGGCCAGTAGTGTATGTGCAAGATTTCAATCGCCTCCAAAAGAGAGCCATATGATGGAATGGCAGCCTAAGAGAATATTGAGATACTTAAAAAGGAAGCCAAGCCAAGAGGGCTATGGTATCCAAAGGAAGCGGATTCAAGCTAATGGCTATTCAGACTGACTATGCCGATGCAGTGACAGAAAGTACTTCCGTGCACATGTCAAATGCTTGGAAACAGACTAATTTCCTGGTTTAGCAAGAAGCAAACTCAATAGCCACTCTACAAATTGAGGGAGAATACATATCAGGCAAACAAGCAGCCCAAATCCTATGGATGAGACAAAGAAATGAGAGATTATGAAATTGAAGAAAAAGAAATTCCAATCATGTGTGATAACACAAGTGCCATTGCAATCACTCAAAATCCTCGTGTTGCACTCAAGAACAAAACATATAGATGTCGATATCATTTCATAAGAGATCATGTTGAAAAGAAGGACATTATCTTGGAATATATCTCAACCGATAAGCAACTAGCCGACATCTTCACAAAACCATTATGTGAGTCAAGATTTGAAGAACTCAAAACGATGAGTTGGGGCTAGCTGAGCTGTGTCGAGACACGTAAGAGTCAAAGAAACGAAATGGAATGAAAAGGATGAAAAAGAGTCGAAACAAAAATTAGCTCAATAAATCACCAGATAGGAAAAGTCAATTTATACCAAGTCATTGATAGCAATGAGTCACTAAGAGAAATGTGAGAAGCAGAGTTAAATCACCCAAGAGATAAGTTCAATAACTTATGAGCAAATGACAAAACGCAATGCTTTGACTAAGCCGAATGTTTTAAGGAACACGTCAAAGATAATGATGATGTGTACGACATAAAGCCGCACACCAAGCTTATGATTTGATATAAATGCCGCCGCATTAAATACTTGTGACATGAATCGCCAATACGCGGCGTAAATCCAAGCCGCTGATTTCGATCACGCATTCAAAACCGCCGCACGCCCTTTCATAAACCATATTTAAACCATTTTTCGCCCGCTTTCTCTCACACTTCTAAAAACCTGCTCAATCTCTCTCTCAAAAAGCAAAGGCAAACACTCGAAACCCTATCAAACTTCAAATCTATTTCTCGAATTTTTCTTGAAATTATTCAGAAATGGCACCAACATATGACTTTACAAGTTGGGAAAACAAATCCACACCGCCTCGACCCGATTTCGTTTTAATGGGCGAATAGGTCCGACGACACCTGGTGAAGAAAATCGCGAGAAGCTAGAAACGCAGACAAAACCGCTTTCTAACACCGAGTATCCTATGACCTATGGGAGTGAGGTCGCGACAATTCTACGTGAATGCCGAGATTCACGACGAAGGAATCAAGTCATCTGCTCACGGAAGTGCTGACTATCACAAACAAGGATTTAGTCAATATTGCTCACTACCCGCAGAGGAGCATCTCGAGATCAAAGAGTCGATGTAAACTGGGCCGACGATGGAAAGAATAGCCAAGTCCGACGTTGTCGACAAAATAATATACACAAAGAAACAAGAGATCGGCCAAGGAAGATTATCACAAATTGTTGGACATTGTTGCAAGTTGTATCGACATCAAATTTGGCAACGCCACCAATCACAAAGGCAAAATTGACCGTGATGGCCGCAATAATCGAAGAAAAGAAGATAAACGGCCGTTGAGTTTATCTACAAAGCATCGCCAAAACGTGGGAAACAAGTCCTTCAAAGAAGAGATGGGTCATTTTGGAGGATCCTCGGATATGGCCTAGTGATTGGCTATTATCGATTGAGTGAAAGAGACCTTGTACATGGGAAAGCTTTCCATGTTAACAAGAGGATGTTCGTAGCTAATCTCTCTCCGGTGCTCAAGTCGTGCATACGCCAAGAGAGCCGACACTGCATGAGGGGGAATCACCGACCTCAAGACACAAATGCTTCCTCTCCAACTACAAGAAAGTCGCCCGCACTACTACAAGTTTCGTCCGCCCGCAAAGAAAGAAAACCAAACATGCACCGCCCGCAGCAGAAGTCACCGCCCAAGCCTATGTCACCGCCGCCCCGCAGCAATGGTCGAGATGACTCACAAATTCCTTCTCCGATCGTCAAAAAGGAGGTCCGACAAACCTAGACGGCCAGCTCCTCGTAAACAAACACAAGCACGCCCCACCGCCAAGACAGAGACACCGTCTCGAACTGTAAATCCTCCGGGTACAAACCAAGAGAGAAGAAGACTTGTAAAACAATCCGAGCAGAGAAACCACCGAGTCACCCTATCAAAGACAAACACCTGAGACTACCGAGAAGCGAGAGTCTCCGCATGTAATTGATGAAACAAGTCAAGTCGGGCGTGATCGCAGAGGCAACCCAAGACACAATCGTAGCTCACACAACAAACTCAAGAACCACCAAGCAGACAGTGATGTAATGATCCTATCTCCACCTTACCCGCACATCCGGTAATCGTCCTCGTTGGAGTGGAGAAAATGGAAGTTGAGCAAGTCAAGGGAACAGCTCAACGGCCCCAATTCATTCATGTAAGAAGAGTCGCTTAAATTTCCTCGACTATCTACGTGTCTCTCCCGCATTAGATGAAGACAATCGCTTGAATATTCGCATCTACAGTGACACGGAGAGAGAAAAGCAAGTCCGGGCTTCGAAGACGAGAAAAGGCAAGATTCCGCCTATATCTCCCGCACTACGTAACACTTCCATCCTCTCCTCGATGTCTTCTCCGAAAGTGACGAGAACCGCAGAATGTCAGCCGCCTACGTAGAATTGCAGACGCAGAAGTATCGTGAATCAAGAATCCTTCACGAAAAAAGACCGATGGAGGGGACCAGAGAGTCCTCCGTAACACAAACCGAAATCGATCCAATGGGAGTGGTTCAAAGAAATACCACCGATGTTGCCGCTACCACTTCCCCACCCAAGTTAAGGCAATAAGTGAGATGGCGATGAACCGGGCTGGGGACCCCAACGAGCCAACCCCTATTGAAGGTGTGCCACCACCGCCCCAACTACCAACCATCAACCGCAAACAAATGAGTTTGGAGACGAGTGACCCCACTCCAAGTCACTCACCGGTGCTCCACAAAGGGGAAACTCCTCCACTCCAGCTAAAAAGGCCTGAGGATGTTGCAGATGACTCCACAAAGAACGTAGGAGGCGAAGCAAAGAAAACTCAAACACAAGAAGTTAATAAAGAAGTTGCCATCAACGGCTCGCATGCTGAGATCGCCTCACCGAGGTGCCAACAAATGGCGTTAATGACGCCGAGGCACAGAAGGAATGTACTGGGAGTTAACACTGGCGATGAAAGCCGCAATCCATGGGGCTGAGACTCCAACGGATGCCATCGTAGAAGACCCTAAGACACCGACACTCGCCGAAAGAAGACCAGTGCCTCGCAGCAGTGAGAGACCGCCGAGGAAATGGGCTCACGGGAGGTTGAGACTTCCCGGTAACACAAACAAGAGAGAACATCCCTCCCGCAACCATCGATCCATCCGGAATGAGATCACGCACTTCATGATTCCTGTGACAACCCCCGATGTCACCTTTCGGGATCGTGGCGCTTAAAGAGGAAGCCTCGAGTCGACTCCCATGACAAATCCAAAAGACTCACCGCGGATGTTCCAGACGAGCAAGTCCGATCCCAAGACTACTCAGCCGACTTTTAATTTTGATGATGAGCCACCAATGGAAATCTCATCATCGTCCGATGACGCTCCGAGCAAGGCCGAGGACCGGGCCACTAAAATGGAGAAATCACCGAGACCAACGGTCGTTGAGACCTGAGGCTCAAAGAAGCCGAGCCATCGCACCACAAAACCCACCAACCAGAGACCACCGCCCGCTCCTCAAGCCACAAATGATCGATTCCCAAAAGAACTTCACGCCCACCGCTTATCATCGAACAAATCCTAGATGGCGGTGATGAATCCTTTGCGGGAATCTTTCCCATTCTCACCGGAGATACCGTAACTCCACGAAGAGTCGAAAATGAGCAAGACGCTTACCACGCATCAGCTCCTCGCTTTTTCACGTGCACCATTGTTCCAACCGATTTCGATTTCGACGTCAGATGGCCATCACCGCAATAAGAATCACCAAGACGAGAAGTGTTCAAGGCGCACTTGGTCAAGTTGAAAAGATGGAGAGGCATCAGCCTCCTCGATATGCGCCTAGACAACAGAGATGCTAACCTTTACAAACCGACTTGAGAGGCATCACAATCGATAAGGGAATGGTGGCAACAAAGCAGAATCAATGCGTGTGGAACAAAGGGAGATACTTCTGCATAATTATTCAACAAGCCGGTGTGGAGAGCCGAAAATGTTGACGCGAAACGAAGTCAGGGAACACATTGAACATATGCACGAAGCTCACACCGCCGAGATCAAGTCAGCCGCGCGGGAGCAAATGCAAATGATATACGCTTGGGAAGAACACATGACAAGAAAATTCAGCCTTCTCACGGCCGAGATGAAGCCGATTTCAAAGCATAATCCAACGCTACTTGTCAATTCCGCAAAGATACAACGCAGTTAGACTTGAAGCAAAATTCAACCATCAAGACTCGACTTCATGCTTGCCAAAGATGTTCCCCCTGGGGTTCCTCTATCCTTTGATGATGCCAAAAAGGGGAAGAGGAATACCTTAAAGCAAAGAAAATCAAGTTTCGAAAAGAAAGGAGTAATGACAAGGAACAAATGAGAAGTGGGAAAATCACCGAGGAAATTTTGAAAGTCAAGAAAGGAAAATCTCCGAGGGGGAAGGATCAAAGAATATGACCGATGATTGCACAAACCCCCAACATCCTTCACACAAATGACATTATAAGCAAAGAAACTCCCCGTGACTTTCGCCACCCAACACTCTTGATCTACGGCCGAGAAGAGAAAGAAATTGGCAGGGATTTAAGGAGGTGGAAGGAAGAACGGATGCCATTGGTGATGAACATTTTTGAAAGAACACGAGGCATTCCAAATGACAGAGACACGTATGCCATTTCGTGATGCTCTGACAGAGCCAAGATCAGCTGACGATTCAAAACGCCGAATCAAGCGTTATTTTGCAAATTTGTCCTCGCCTGCCTTGGGATTCAGATCGAAAAGTGGTCTCACACTATGTGAAGAAAGTTTGTCATGCCAGACAACCTAAGCAACACACGGGTCACTCCTACCGGGCACTCACCGAAAGAAGAAGGCCCCAAAGGCAAGATACGCCTGTCCAGGTAGATGGGGTACATCAGCAGTCGATGGGTTAAGCTTCTGCACCCAGCCTCCGCCAAGATCATTGAATACGAGATCCGTGAAAGAAAGCGAGGGATCCACTGGCTGGGCTTGACCATGTGGCGAACTTGCAAGTGGCCAAAACCAACGCCGAGTATGCAAGAAGGATAGTAAGAAAACAAGAGACAAACTCAATGCATGGCAGAGAGACAGAAAGAATAAGGAAAAAGATGAAGTCGCATGGGTGAAGGCATATGAGAAGAAAAAGAAGGCAAAATGATGACGTAGAAGAGAAAGAAGAGAAGAAGATGTCGATCAAGATCTTGTTAAGGAGACAATAAGTTGAGATGTTGTCGCCTGTCCAACCCTTCGGGGTATTTTATATGTAAATACATACAATGTAAGTCTTCCGTAATAATGCCATAAATTCTTTTTACAATTACATACTGATACACCTTGTAAACAAATTGTGTTAAGTACAAGAATGATATGATCAATAAAAAGATTGATTATGCGATACATTCTATGTCAATACACTATCCGATGATCTTTGTTATTGCATCTTTGTATGATTTAAGTTTTGCATCATCAAAAAGGGGGAAATTGTTAGAATTTTATTGTTTAGATTTTGATGAGTGCCATGTAAAACTTAGAATAGAAAGTTAGCTCCCAATTCTTGCTTTGAAATGTATGTAACATACCAGCCAGCTGCCGAGTTAATTCAGCCTACGCTCCAACTTGCAAGAAGACAATCAAGGTTGGAAAAAATCGCCGTAAGACCGAGTACAACAAAGAAGAGCAGACAGAACTCGATCGGGAGGAACCGGAGATGCAACAGTGAACATCACCAAGTCAACTCGGAGAAGACAAGTCTCAGTCGGGCTGACGACAGAAAGTCATCCACGATCACAAAACCGACTCTAAGTCACCGGGGAAAGCGAGAAATGCAACAAGTCGAGATAATCAAAAGAACCGTAATGTACGTAAATCAAGAGATTTACTTAAACAAGTAATATCTTCATACTACCTTTCGAGTGCTCACCCCGTAAGTCATGCAAAGAAATGAACCAATGGGAAGCACTACACCGTGTCGAACTCGAAAGGTGATAAAACATTTCATACGAGGAAATGGCAATTCCAAGAAGTGCAAACCAACGACCGCAAAGTGATTTTCAAAATGAGCCTATCTTCTTCAACGGGCAAATTTTTGAAAGTTCACTATAAAAGGCCGAGGAGTTGATTGAGAATGATGATGCGGATGACACACACGTGAGATTTACAAGCTTATCAAAATTGAAATATTCTCAATCCTCAAGCCTACATCTCAAGAACATCAATCCAACACTTACCCGTGGCGAAAGAGAACTTCATTTTGCCTGAAGAGGAAAACTGAAAACAAGTTGGGTCTACACTCCAAGAAGGATTGTAGAAAGGTTCTTTGAACCAAGTCTTAAGCGCTTGAGGGCTTCGTGATCAAATCCAAAGTGCTTCGGCAATCGGTAGCAGAGTGCAAGAAAGCGCCTGCGGGAAGGTTTCGAGTCGCATTTAAGCCACCGAGTGATCGGGCGCGTCCGACCGAGTCCCAAAGGATCAAGTCGGCCGTTGTGATCAAGACTTCCAATCCGGGATCTGTACACTTTGTAAACCGATCATTACTTAATGATTCCTCCAGAGTTGGAGAAGAGTGACAGAAGAATTACCCCATCTTCGAACCTCTATAAAAACTTTATCAGGTCATTTACTTTACAAAGATTTAAATATCCGCACGTTTAATTGCTTATATCTCGATAAATTTGCTATCCATCCGATAATCTATAAAGTACTAAATCAAGTCAGAAAAACTTGCTTAAACAAACTTAAGGGTGTTAAGTCTTCCCAATAAACAAAACCACAAGCTAAAATAATCAAATTATTACAATACCGAAAGTTATTTTTACCAATGTACCAATTTCAGTTCGTTGAGAGATTAACTCTAATGAGTGACTAATTCGATCGTCTCATCAAGGACAATAAAAATTCCAGAACTCAGTAGATTTAAAAGCCTAAATCGAAAATTTGGCAAGTTTATTCAACCCCTCTCTAAACCTTACACTTACACCCTTGGGGACCTACAGAGTTAACACTGGCGATGAAAGTGCAATCCATGGAGTTGAGACTCCAATGGATGCCACCTACAAGACCCCAAGACACCGACATCGCCGAAAGTGAGGATGTCAGTGCCTCGCCGCCTGGAGACCCAGGAGGTAATATGCCAAACTTAAGTCGAGACTTCCTGTGGTAGAGAACCAAAGCTATAGAACATCTCTCTTGCTATCATTGATCCATCGTAAAAGGAGATAAGCGCTCTTCACGATTCCCGTGATAATCCCGATGTAACCTTTTCGGGATCGGAAGGAGACGATGAAGTCGAGTCATCCCCATGACCGATCCCAAAGACTCACCGAGGATGTTCCAACCACGAGTGTCCGACCACCTCAAGACTACTCGCCAAACATTCAACTTTGATGTTGAGCCACCCATGGAAATCTCATCATCGTCCGAAGATGCTTCCGATAAGGCCGAGGACCGCCAACTCATTTGGGAAAAACTAATCGAGACCGACGGTGTTAAGACAAACAGTGCTCTGCCAGTCGGGTCGACTCACAAAGACCAAACCGAACAGAGTCCACACGCAGTGCTCCCAAGTCTGTAAAGCAGTTCGACTCCACAAGGAACTTCACGAAAGCACCACTTATCATTGAACAAATTCTTAGCCAGGCGTGATGAATCCTTCCATAGAATCATTTCCTTTTCTATGGAGGTATTCCGACCTCCCCAAGATCGCATGAACAAAGATCGCGAGCGCTCACGCACTTGATCCCGCACATTCCAGACACCATTGTTCCACCTAATCACGACTTTGATGTCGCTTTGGCCATCACCAAAACAAGAGGGAAGCCTGAAGTTCGGGAGGTGTTCAAAGCCCTATTTGCCGAGATTGAACGAATGGAGAGGCACCGTGCCTCGCCGACATGAGGTCGATAACAGGGACGCCAACCTCATCACGATTTGAGAGGCATCATAGTCGATCCGGAGTGGTAATGAAAGAAAAGAAACAATGCGTGTGGAACAAGCTCGATATTTTAACATTGTTCAACAAGTTGTTGGTCTCTGGAAATGGAGAATGCCGATGCAAAGACAAAATTGCAAGAGCACATTGAACAAATGCATGAATCTCACACTACCGAGATAAAGTCACAAGTGAGCAAAATAAGAACGATCCGCGTGGAAGAGAACATGGATCGAAAATTCACCTCATCATGGCCGAGATGAAGTTGGTAGCAAATTTGAATCCAACGCCACCCGCTCCGAGTTCCGTGCAGTCGCTTACAACGCACAGATTCGGCGTAACTCAACTATCGCCACCAGACTTCCCGCATAGATGTTCCCTGTGGGGTTCCTCTCTCTTTGATGATTCCAAAAAGGGGAAGAGGGAATACCTAAAGGCGCCAAGGGATTCAAATCGAGAAGGATAAACAGACAGAAGGAAAACAAATGAGGAAGTAATAAGAGAGAAGAAAGTGGTAGTCCGCTGGAGGAGGAAGGTTCGAAAGATGTGACTCGATTGATTACAAAACCCCCAACAAGTGTCTTGTCACAAATGATATTATCAAAGAACTCCCATTGATCGCACTCCAACACTGCACTCAATGGCCGAAAAGAGAAAGACAACTTGAAGCAGGATGCCGAAGTTGGAATGAAGCGACGAATGCCCGAGTTATGGATATTCTCAAACAACACGGAGGCATTCCAATGTATTGCAGACACCTATGCCATTTCAGATGCCGAATCGAGCCAAGATCTCGTTGATGAATCTACAATTTGGCCGATCTCAAGGTTATTTCAAACATGTCCAGCGGCCTGCTCGATTTAGACTGAAAAAGGTCTCACACTATGTGAAGAGCCGACAGCAAAGAAACCACCACAAATACCCACGTCACCGCCGGGGTCACTCACCGGGAAAAGAAGTGCCCCAAGATAATACACGCCCGTATGCTATAAGCGTTGAGCGCGAGTGATGAAGAGGTTTTGAATACCCGAGCTCTCATTATTCATTAGACAATATAGCTCATGCATGATATGATGTTTATTTTTGCTTACGCGCTATCGGGCGCTTCATCATCTAAATCATTTTATATGGCAATGATTAATTTCACAATTTAGAACCCTTATATAATATTTCTTGCCTCGACTATTTAGGCTACCTATTGTTACACGTGTACTCAAGAACTGTGAGAAAGAACATCGATATGTATATCGAGCATGAAATATGCAAACAAATAAAAACTTAAACTAATATTATAAATGTATAAAAGAACTTTAATCGATCATACATTTATACATATATAAACACACGAATCGTGTATATTAACACATTTGTAATACTATATTAATATATTTGTATATATATCGCATATATATATACACATGTCATTATTATATTTATCAAAGTTTATATATAGATTGGTGTTGTAATGCTGGTTAACACGTGGTAGAGCCTTGGGAGAGATCTATTATTATATGTTATATGTATACTTTTTTAGTTTATAAATAACATATATTAGTTAATAGTATATATCTCGAGTGGTATCAACTTGTGTTATAAGATAAGTGATACATATACATATTACCCACACAATAAACACACTCTGGGGATGCATTAAAGAAGGAGAATTCAAAGTAAAATAGTAATAAATAAACAAGAAAATAAAATCAAGATACGTAAGTTCTTCAAAAGCTTTATTTATCTTTTTTGTTTAACTAAGTTAAAATAATAATAGTCTAAAAATTAATTCATATGTTGATCTCGGTTGTCTATATGTGATTAATTTAGACATATTGCAATTATATATACTGAAGCTCTGATTTAAGTTATTAAAAGGATTTAACAAATCAGCGGTTTATATGGATTTGACAAATCATATGCTATATATTGTTGTATTCATATGGGCTTGCATAAAGAAAAAGAAGAAAAATTGGTTGATGTGCTTATCCATTAAATCTTAAAACACTTATAATGAAATGATGTTAATTAGATCAAGAGACGTAGTTTTGAAATACGTGTGTATATATATATATATATATCAGCAAATTTGATTAGTATGTGTATATGATTCACTTTTGTAGTAAATTATATCTATGAGGCAAAATACCACATAATCATCAAGTTGAAAGCACGAGTTGTTTCAGTGATCTACTAAAATGAATCAACACATAAACGCAATTAAAATGAAGGATAATTTCATTGTTCATTTTGTAGTGAAATATGTGTTAAGTTTCAAGAAATTCATGTTATGCAAAATATACTACTACTACTACTACTACTACTAATAATAATAATACAAATATTAAAATAATAAAATTTAGGTGATATTGAAATATATTTAAACCTGTGCATTAATCACTTATTATAAATGGCAGATCAATGATCAATATATATATATATATATATACTATATAATTTATGAATTTTTAATTTTACAGGTATCTTATACCTATGGTTAGGAGAAAGGCAATTAGCTAATCTCAAGAGCATATCCAAGGATAAAAGCGTAAGTAAAAACTCATCCCTAAATCGTAATGTATTGACATAAGATTTGCTTGAATTAGTTGTATTATATGTGATTGTGGTACCTTCCCTGAGTATACGTGGATATTATGTGATGCATGTCATAGCTTGGCATGATGATTCAATATGGTGTTTTGCGGTGATTGAACTTGCCATATTCACAAGATTTGCATGTGCATGCATATTACAAGAGGATGTTCAAGATGCACGAAAAATATTTTCTTGGAAGAAATAGATATTTGTCGACCACCGCTTAGTGCAACCGAGGCATGTCACGGGCGCTTTTATGATATATGTTTAGGTATAGCAAGTGGGATACTTCCCGTGAACACGAGCTAGATAGAGATGGGCTCTGGTGGGTCAAAGGCGAGATGGTCCATTTGTGAAGATTTATGTTATGACCTTCCCGACGGGATACTTCGCTTTAATGGGGACGCAGCGAGGGACTTTCGTCAAGCCGAGTGATGGTCCACACGTAACATCATAACGATATTATTGGCTATTTGATTATTGCTGTAGCGTAGCTTTTTTCCGCAGATATAGAGTCAGTCGCGGGCCCAAATGAGTTAAAAAATGATTTATAGCAGCATTTTGAATCTATGATTTTACACGTTAGCATTACATGTTGGAAAAGCATCACTATTCATTCGACACGCATGATTTTACTTGCCGGAGCTTAGGCTCATGTAGTTCATGCATTGCAGTGAGCATGACAATACCGGCATCGTTAACTTCATCAACAATGCTGAATCCTTCGAAGTGTTTTTGAGGATCATGATATGGATGACGACCTGTCGGCTTATTTTGGGTTCATTTAATTTTTGCTTCGTTGTGTTATATGGAGAACTCGCATCGCTTATTTCATTTGGAAATCAGAGATAGAAAATATGTAAATATTTCTGTAGCCTGTTTGAGTTCGGTTTTGTATATATAAAGTCACCGTGTTTACGACAAAATCGGTGGTCCGACCGCCTCGCTTCTTAAAGGATAAAATCTTCGCGCGGTAGTAATGCACTTATTTTGTTGATCGCCTCGTTATTAAACCGACACAGAAAGAAAAAGAAAATTACACATTTTGAAAGAGTTTTGGACGAGTTGTGATATTTATATATTTTTCTAATAAGAGTAATGTGGGCATGCCACAGCTGCACTTTAACTCTACCCAAAAACATTGAGTACATAGATCCAAAAAGAAAATTTATGGATCTACCTGGGCCGGATTTGACGAAATAGCTAACTCGCAAGTGGCAAAGAACAATGGCCGAGTATGTTGTTAATTGAAGAAGAAAATAGGTTGAGGAAACTCACCAAAGGGGAGCAGAAAGACAAGAAAAACTAAGAAGATTTAAGTCGCCGTATGGCGTATGAAAAGAAGGCGTCAAGATGAAAAGGAGAAAAAGGTCAAGATGAGTCAAGAAGAGGAAATGCAGGATATAAATAAGGAGATGAAGTGTTGTTGTCCACCCTTTTCACGTATTTTACTATGTAAATACACTTTATATGTTTTCTATATCATTAATAAAAATTATGTACTTATACGTGAATAAACATATAGAACAAAGATGGTTAGTCTAGCCAGCCCGCTTAATCTTCCGACAATTTTTTTTTGGCTTAAGCTCGAGCACACTCAGAACACTTACGTAAAGAACAAGAATGTTATGATCAATAAAGATCGATTCTAAACATACATTCCGCGATTCTACATTACAGGAGGTATTCGTTAAATAACACCATGAATGCTTTAAGTTTTGGCATCATCAAAAAGCGGGAAATTGTTGGGAAATTATTTTGTAAGATTTTGATGAATGCCATGTAAAACTTAGAATAGAAGTCAGTTCCCACATTTTGCTGTAAACCCATCGTAGACAGGCCGTGGTCGAGCCGAAGCCGCCTATGCCAAACATGCAAGAAGACAACTGGAGACTAGAATAAGATCGATCAAGCGTACCAGATGCAATGAGTGAAGATTTCCGCTTCAAGTCAACTCAAGACATGTCTTCAAGTCTCTGTTGAAGTGATGAAAGTCATTAATGATTGAACACTAAGTCACCTGGGGATGTTAATAAATGCAAGCCAAGTCAAGACAATCGAAGAGATCCGTACGTAAAACTGAGAATTACTAAAATAAGTATAATACCTCCATACCGCTTTTTTTCGGGTTCGGCCTGCTTGCAGGTGATGAATAAAACCAAGTAAGCACTCAAGACGTCGAACTCTCCGAAATGCCGTTAATCATTCATACGGCGAAATGAAACGCGATCGCAATAAGACAAGCCAACGACTTCGACAGTGACTTACAAAAAAGCCTATCTTTCAACGGGCGATTTTTGAAAGATCACTATAAAAGCGGCCGAGGAATAACTCGGTATAGGTTACTCCGAACCACTAACATTCAAGCAAACATTCAATCAGAATCCTAAGATATTCTCAAATCATTCAAGATCAATCCTCAAGCCTACATTACGAAGGAAATCAATCTAACACTCACCCGTATGAAAGATAACTTCAATCAGTTGAAAGGAAATTTTTGAAGAATCAAGGGATCTACATTCCACGGAGGATTGTATGGGGTGTCATGTTAAACCACTTCAAGTTTTTGGAGGGCTTGATCAAATCCAAAAAGCTGGAGCAAGTGGGTCGTAGTAGCAAGGCAATCGCCTGTGAAGAAGCCGAAACATGATTTAGCAGCTCAACCGCGTATCGCATTTCGCATCAGTCCTGCAAAGGATATCAAGTCAAGGTGATCGTTATTTTATCTCTGGACTGCAATTACCTTCAGATATTGATCAATACTTAGGCGGATTCTCTGCATGGGATAAGAGACAGGTGTTAATTACCCCATCTTCGAACCTCTATAAAACCATCAGGTTACTTGGCATTTCAAAGCACTTTAATTTCTGCATCTTATTTTATCTCGTTAATAAATTTGCTATCCAATTGATAATCAATCAGCAAAAACCAAGATAAAAACAAACTTAACCAAATTCAAGGGTGTTAAGTTCTCACGAAAAACAAATCAAGTAGAGCAGTTGTTTTTTAGTCAAAACAACCGGAAGTTACTCTATCATGTTTTTAATCGAAATTCAAGTTGAGTGACTAACTCACGATTAACTAACTTAGTTGTCCATCAAGGACACAAACATGAAAGTATTAACTCAATATTTAAAAGACTCAATTTGAAAAGCTTGGTGTGTTTATTCAACCCCCTTCTAAACCTTACACTCACACCCTTCGACCTACACTAACACCTTCCCATAATGTGTTTAAAATATTTTCTTTGTGATGGCATTGACATTGAAAAAGTCGAAGCGACTTTTGGTCAAACTGACCAAATAAGCTCAAACTCACCCAAATCGATCCTAATGATATCCGGACCAAGTTGAAACACAAATCCCAAAGTTTGCACACTCGAATTTCAAACAAATGTCCATCGACGACATTCGATGGCTCCCCGCCTCGTGACACCGCCGCGAGACGCTTACGACTATTCATTGTTCAAAGATTTTCGCTCATCATTCGATCACGCTTCCCAAGTCCCTGGCAAGACCGATCTAACCCATGCCAAAACCCTATGACCTTTCACTGGTGGAGACATGCTATAAAACAACGCCGCACCATGCCGGCTAATTCTGGGCGCTTATGCCCATGCCGGCCACTCCTAAAACTCGATGACCGCGCTGCGATGAGTCCAAACGCTTATCTCGCGACAAAGTGGTCTAACGCTAGAGATTAAAACAGTGATTCAACACCATGGTGGCAATAGTTGGAAAATCCAAATATTTAGTTCATATAATAATAAAATTGAGAATACATAATATTTTTATATTAGATACAATGCCAATCATCATCATTAAATATATCAAAATATATGCAATTCTAATACATTAAAATTTTGAAGAAAAACTATTTTGCATATGACAAAAAATCATCCATATAAGTGAAAACAAATAATCTTTTCGCAAAAAGCTGAAGATCAATGCTATGGCATCTTGAAATATAAATTTAAGGTGTGTAAGAGTGTAGGCCCACAAATTTTAAAATATAAATGATTTGACTTATTTAAAAAATTTATCAACAAACTGGGATCCCAATGACTTGAGGTTGAAAAATTCATATAAATATTCTTTTACAAACAAAAATATCCAATATTTACGTTATAAAAATGTGTAAAATAAAAACGCTTGAATGAGGTCCGCCGGAATGTAGGGTCCCGATGATGACGATGACTAAATGGGACGGGTACAATTGCACTAATTATCCATCGCGCTTTTGTTTAATGAAAAGAGCAAATTCAGAAATATTTTGGGTATATTAAGCAAAACGTAGCCGCTTTAAAAAATAGATTTGTTGTATTTAGAAAGTGAGTAACTCTAGATAATAAAAAGGGTGTAAATAGCACCAAAATTGAATTCGCGGCCAATGGCCCAACTATAAACCTCAAAAGTTAAAGGACTTTAAAATTATTTAGTTGTTTTGTTTTTAATTTTTAGGATAGTTTTACTAATTATAAACAAATCTAGTTATTTTTTAAAATTACAAAAAAAATAATAATAATAATCCTTGATATTTGTTCCTATTTACAAATTGCAATCCCTGGACGTGGGTAATTTCAAATAAATAAAAACCTCAAAGGATATTTGTAAACATTAAAAGATAATAAATGCTTTTTGCACAAGTGCTAAACCCAGGGTAACTCTTTGTCATCATCTTAACTTTTATTATAATTTTTTTTCTCAATTTGTTTTTCCGTCACGCTTTAGTGAGTTGTTATTTTGTTTATATTGGTCTCTCGTAATTTTTAGACAATATGTGGTTTCTACTAATTATTTGCTCGGATGCCTGTTTGATGTTTTTAATGTCGAGCCTCAAATTTCCCTGTAATTTTTTTAATTTTTTTTTTTGTCAATAAATGTAAATTGCATTGATAAAAATTCATGACAAGTACTCCCATCAATCCCGACGATAATAACAAAAGCTGATAGCCACATAAAGAATAAAACAAGTGCTAACATTCCTAAAGGAAGCTTAAACGAATGTTATTTCCATTTCATCGCCGCCATAACGAAAACCCGCATAATTTTTTAAGGAGCAAGGGCATTCCATAGACCGAATATGGCCCTCCCTTCATCATCGCTTTCATGATCCTCCCCATTTCGGGAATTTGAACATCATCCAATCATTCCCACCGTAAGTACTCAAAATGAACTTCCCAATGATCGGCGTAGCTTACAATGGTTTTTTCCCTGGGTGATGGTATCGAATTTGCCCACAAGACAAAGAGTCTAAGCTTCTTCTCCACATCGCAAAGATCTTCTCCTAACAACACCACTATGTCGCCACTGCGGGTCTCCAGCTCAATTCATGGCTTGTAAAGAACTCCAATTGTCAAAGAAATCGCTACGGGCTCTACCCGACGTGTCTTTGGTTTTGTTTAGTGTTTCTTCTCGAGGCTTTGGTCAAATGTGTCTGCGGCTTTCTTTTGTCACTGCTTTCATTGTTTTAGTTGTTATCCTGCTATTATGTCTGATGTGTTTTTCGCCGCCAGCCTTTTTTCCAAATTTATACTATTCTAGAAATTAGTATTATGTTTGATGTGTCATTCTGGGGAAATTCTTATTTTCCAAATCGCTTTTGAAAATCAGATGAGGGTCAGAGCCAACTTTTTTGTTTTCACATGAATGGTTTTCGCAGAAACCAGGAGGCATATTTTAAAACTCCAATCCCAAATACCAATATCAAAGTCAAATAGTGTATTGTCGATCATGCATTGCCGAAGTTCAATCATATTCGCTTATCCTTCCACTACATCCGCTTTCCATTTTCATTCCTTAAAAATACATAAAAACCGCGGTCAAAAAAATACACATAAAAAACAATCAATGGAACATAATTTCCATTTCCAAATATATATAGAATTATAAATTAAGATTATTAATCAAATATGATTTTACACGAAAAATCAAAAATTCTCAAAATTTGAATCGAAATGTAACGCCCGCTTTTTATAAAATAAAAATATTACCTTTTATAAAAGCCGCATATTATAAAAACACGATTTTTAACAAAATAATTTAATAAAACAAAATATTTAAATATAGATAACACCAATTACTATTGAAATATTATCAAAATGTTTCATTACATAAATAAAATTATTCAAATTCCAAAGTGAAATTCTGCCTTCTATCTATCTCTCGACACTACACCACACGCGACACCAAACACACACACGTGCCCCCTTTCACAACACTCACAAACCACACAATTATTTGCACACCACCACATCACATCTCAACCTCGGCGGCGTTGTATGGAGAAACGCTGTGGTGATTGGCGCTGGGCCGACTTCCGGGCCGATAATTAATGGTCACATCGAGAGGCGCGACTGAAATTCTCGGGACCAAAAACCCCGCTTATTTTTTCGAGTAGGTGTGACCCGAACAATATATGAAGAAAAACAAACGGGTGTGGTTTGGTTCTGTTTATTTTTTCAAAGATGATGTAATAAAAAAATCTCAAATTTTTCTTTCTCATAGTCTCGAATAAGCTAAATGAAAAAAAAAATAGAATTTATAGAAGACTGGGAGGTTTCAGATTTAATCTTCTTCTTTACGTTTAAAAAATGTGTTTATTACTCTTTTCATATTCTTCCATTAAACATAAGATCGAGCTTTCCAATTTCTAAACCGTAATATTGTAATTAAGAGGACTAATTATCAGAATTATATATTCCGATAAAAACCGACTAGAAAATGCGCGATGGCAGTGTACTCCACTGTAAATTTTCCCAAATTATGAAATTAGGATTTAAACTCAATTGAATCTAATTGCGAGCCCTAATTGTAAATATATCCCTAATTTTGTGGACATTACATCCTACACCCCTTAAAATTAATTTTTGTCCCCAAATTACTATTTACTTTGATAACAAAATTGGGGTACCGCACGATCTCGCTTCAAGGCCTCGTGTGGCTTCATTTCTCCCATGGCGTCTCCATTGAACCTTGATTAACGCAACATATTTATTTTTAGTTTTGTGGATCTTGCGCTCTAAAAATCGACCATGGCCCTTCCTCGTATGTCGCTCCTTGTTAATTTTAAATCCTTATAGTCACGATGCAGATTTTTGGACCGTGAACATATTTTTCAACATCGAACATGAAAAAATATTATGCAATACCGACAAACTTTGTGTGTTTTTCAATTGATAAGTCAAATCTCCAATGCGAAAAAGGGATTTCGAACGGCCCAATATATCTCGCTTCAATTTTCCTTCACCAAAAAAATAACACCTTTAAGAGCCATACTTTCAAAAAACACTTTTTCTCCTTCTTTCTAATTGTATATAAGCTTTTTCCTTTCCTCAAAGATATGACTTTTTGTCTATCTTGGACATTCTCGATTCGATCTGTAATTTGGGCTATCTTTTTCTGGCCAGCCTCTCTCGGGGCGCTCGCCCCAAAACTTTCTTCTCATCAACCTCATTCAATACTACATTTTCGCCCATACAACGCTTCCACGAGTTATCCCAATTGTCGCTTGATAAATTTTTGTTATGCTTAACTCACTAAAGCGCGAAGTCTCCTCCATTCTAAATCGAATATCACGTTTTAACATATCTCTAATATTTGTATCAGTTTTTGACCGTCTGTGTCTCATGATGATAAGTTGTGTCAATTTCAATCTTGCGCTCCATTGCACTTTGCGACTTCTCCTTATTGATGTAAATCTTAGATCTCGTCTGATACTAATGATACTGGACTCCATGTAATTTTCACGATCTCCTCATAGATTTGGAGCATATTGTTCCATACTATACGCCATTTTGATTAGCAGAAAGTGAACCGACTTAATCAACCCATCTACTATAACCTCAAATGTTCAAATTTTATTTTCTTTAATTGATCTCTTAAGTCCTACCATAAAACTATTGTTATATGTTCTCATTTCCATTCTGATGGATTTCAGCGGTTTTAGCAAACGGCCGGCCTTGCGTCGCCCTTCACTTGTTGACAAGTCAAACATTTCTCTGCCAAAATTTCTAATATCTCTCTCTCATGCCACCAAAATATTCCTCTTAGATCTCTGGACAAGACCACTCCCCGATGAGCCGTACGGGTAGTACAATGAGCTTCTTCAAGAATTTTTTTCTAAGTTCATCTTCTTTATGAATACACAATCTTCCTTCATAAGTTAAAACACATTCGTCACTGTTAGAAGAAACCCCTAACACTTCCTTTTGCCTGCTCTTTCATTTTATCGTAAATTTATCCCAGGTGAGCTTCCTTTAATTTCTCCTCAAAGAGTCGCACCACCAAAGATGTTAATATCGCCTCCATTTTTGCTACCTCAATCCTCATTTTGGCAAACTTCTTCACTAGTTCTTCTTACAGTTCAGCTTATCAAACTTGATATTCCTTTATGCTTTTACGACTTAGAGCATCAACAACTACATACCTTTTCCGTGACGGTAAATGATGGTACTGCACTTAACCACCTAACCACCTCTTTCTCTCGCCTCATGTTCAACCTTTTCTCGGAGTAAACATATTTTAAGTTTTGTGGTCATGAAAATTTCACAATTTCTCTCCATACAAATAATGCCTCCAAATCTTGGGCACTAAACTACACGCCTAACTCCAAATCACGGTGCAGGTAGTTCAATTCATGTGGCTTAGTCAGCTTTGACGCGAGGGCAACCACTTTTCCATGTTGCATCAATATGCATCCTAATCATTGCTTAGACGCATGCTATAAATGGCAAATTTTTGAGGATCTAATTGTCAAACCGCGCAGAGGTCACTTTGTCAATTCTGAAAACTTTTCTCGTGATTTCTCTGCCCACATAAATTTTTTTCTTCCTTTTCTAGTCAATCAAAGCCATGGGTCCAGCCCATTTTTGAAAATCCTTCGATAAATCTTCTCGATAATACCCCGTTAAACCCTAAAAAAAGTGCGAACTTCACTCGGATTCTGTGAGCCCAAAGATTCATCGATCAAGCTGACTTTTAGTCTGATCTACTTCCAATTCCTCGGAGCGACTACGCCCAAGAAATACAATCGATTAATCCAAATTCGCACTTCTAAACTTGCATACAACTTTTTTCTCAAGTGTCTCCAACACTATTCTCAAATATTCTTTATGTTGTTCCTCATTCTCAGAATACACCAAGATGTCATCTATAAAGACTATGACAAATTGGCAAAAATGGATAAAACATCGATTCATCAAGTCCTAACACTGCTATGTTACTCAATCCAAAAGGCATTACAACGATTCATACGTCATATACGCAGTTCTATATTGCTCTTCTTAATATCACTTTCTAATTCTCGCTTGGTGATATTCGATCTCAAGTCAATCTTTAGAAAAAATACCAACCTTCATTGATCAAATATGTCCTCATCCTGGTAACATGTACTTATTTCATGGTGAATCGATTAAATTCCCATAATCGATACACATCCAAGGGGATCCGCCTTTCTTTGACAAAAGGGACTCGGTGCTCCCCGGGAGAAACATCAAGTTCCAATGAATCCTATATATGGGGAGTTCTTGTATTTGCATCTTCGAGTTCTTGCAATTCTTTTGGTGCCACATGTAAGGTGTGCCTTAGATATCATATCAGCCTGTGTGCCAAATCGATTGAAAACTTCCAATGTTTCATCTAGCACTCCTGCCAGCCTCCTCTAGAAATACATCCAAAATTCACAAACAATTGGGACATCTACGGTGTCGTCGTCACAACATCGAGATACCAAATAAGCTTCCTGATAACCTTGTCAATTTTATTTTTCAAAGATTTTCAATGCTTTCATTGCTATTATAATCCTAGGTATATACTTTAATTTAACCCCATAAAATTTTATTTCATCATTATCGTGCAAAATCATGTTATTATTTCTCTTCACTTAATGTCGTCAATTTACTTATAAAACCAATCCATACCTAAAATTAAATCAAAATCCATCCCAATAACATATAAATCGATTCCAAATATTTTCCCTATATCCAAATTTACACCTTTATCCACGTGGAATCGTAGTTATTGAATTCCCGTGGCATGTAAGCTAACTTCAAGAGATTCATCTACTTTAAAGATGCTTTTATACTCAATTATGAATGAAATTTAAGATATATATGAGTTTGCGGACGCACTGTCAAATACAAAAGCAGTATTCCTACTAACGTTTAATACCCGCTACATCACACCGGTTCTCGACCGCTTCGGCGTCGAGTCAAAGCCGCACATCCAGCTCTTCTCCTCCACCAAAGTGGGCACACATGTCCAAAGTTTACATTTGAAGCATTTTCCTTGCCGCCTGTGACATTCACCATTAATGATTTTTCTGCAATTAGGGATATAAACAGATTATCGCTTTGTAGTGATGCTGGGTGACATTCTCACGCCTGGGTACTTGTTCGATTTTCATTCTTATTTTGTTTTGTCCCATCGCACTTCCGCCAGCGTATACCATAACCTCCATTTCCGCCATCATCCTCAACTTCCGCTTCTTATTGTGCATCTTTCACCATCTCACAGATTCCAAATCACCCCGAGCAGCATGCGATATTGACAGCTTACATCGTGAATCCCTCAGAACCTCAATGCCTCTTTATATCAAGATCACCAAATGCGGCGAAAACCGACTTGTTGGTTGAATTTCTTTCATTTTCACTACAATCTTGTTTCTTTTGCTCAAGTTTAAATTTTGTTCTTTCATCGATAACGATCGGGGAAAACTTTCCCATGACAACCTCCTCAACCCATTCCAAGTCAATGCACTTATTCCTCTTCTGCTTCTAGTTCTCCAATATCCTTCGCCAATGATCAACGTCTCAATTAGCTAAAAAGTGGCACATGTGACTTCTTTGCTCATTGCATCCAATGAGTTGGAAAACTCTTTTTCTAAAGATTGAACCATTCATCCACAAATAACCATCACGCCCATTGAATGTAGGTGTGACGATAATGGCGAAAATGTTCCACAAATTCTCAAAAGGTTATTGCAGCATATATTTCGCACTACCCTCAGAATCTACAGCACATCGCTGATGCGAGCATTATCTTGATTTCCGTAACATTAGCTTGATTTCCATTATTGGCTTGATTGCCATTCTCACCAGACGGCCTCTTCGCCACGGCGAGCCATAATCCTACAAATATACATATTAATGCTTAACTAACGAATAATCAAATATGAGTCTTACTACAAACACAACATAAGAATAATAATCGTGAGACAACAATGTAAGAGATAAGATATTAGATTATCATTCATAATATTTCAAACTTTTAACAAGGATTTATTTCGATTAATAGAAAAATAAAGCAAATTTTTTCAATTAAAACAACTCAAAAGTTCTCGCCCTCTTCCTCATTTTCATCCTCATTCGATCATCCTCTTCATCTTCTTTGTGGCCTCGCTATACGGTAACAACCCACTTTGCAAACCCAGAAGTGAATGCCCCATAGTAAATCTTCGCCAGAAAATTTCTGGTCATATACTACTCATCGCTCTCCCACAAATATTGCCAGCTACTTCCATTTGGTGTCTGGCCAATCAACCACCATGCGCGTAGCACCATATCGACCGGACTTCGAGAAAATGCATATCATACTATCGATGCATTTTTACCACGTAGTTCCTATATTATCGCTATCTTTGATTTATAATTGGGCGTAATTAAGAACTCATTCGAGATATTGTTAATTTCTCCAATCAGCGCACCCTTTTTCTAGCATCGTCTTAGTGGCGACATCTATATTTGTAGTCATATTAGTTAAACATCAATATTTTTTTACAAGGTATATAGGATTTTATTATTTACCATAACGGCATAAAATTTGCATTTATTTAAATATGGAAACATGTATTACGTACCGCATATAAAAAATTAAATGACATGAAATAAAATGGCATAATAAATTTGTCACATACCTCGAGGGATAGCCGAGATGACGGTGATGGATGACTCAAAATTATTTGCCTTAAAAAACACATTTTTTTACAAGCCCGCTTTAATCATAGACCTACTTTGGATACCACACGTTGTAATGCCCCACTTACAAAATAAAAATATTCGACTTTATAAAAGTGTTATTATAAAAACACGATTTTTAATAAAATAATTTAATAAAACAAAATATTTAATATGATAAATACCACTACATTACTATTGAAATATTATCAAAATGTTCCATGACATAAAATAAAATTATTCAAATTCCAAAGTGAAATTTGGTCTTCATCCATCTCTCTCGCATCACACTTACACCTGCTACAGAAAAGCACACACATGCCCCTTCTCACAACACTCACAAACCACAATTATCTGCACACCACCACATCACATCTCAACCTCGCGGCGCGCTGGCGGAGAACACGCGTGTGACGGCGCTACCACTTCCGCCAAATAATTAACGGGTCGCTTAAAAATTCGACCGAAATTTTAGTTGTTTTTCCGCAGAGTGCCTTCACCGGAACTGTAATAGACGGTTGAAAACAAATGGGGTGTGGTTTGGTTCTGGCTCGTATTTTTCCAGAGATGATAGAATAAAAAAATTCCCACCTTTTCTTTTCTTAGTTAAAGCCCATGGAAGCCAAATTGAAAAAAATAGAATTTCTATAGAGGAATTGGAGGTTTCAGATTTAATCTTCTTCTTTACGTTAAATGAGTTTACTAATTTTTCTCATATTCTTCATTAAACATGACTATAGCTTTCCAATTTCTAAAACTATAATATTGTAATTAAGTATGACTAATTATTGTAATTATATATTCTCGATAAAAACCGATTAGAAAATATTTAAGAAAGTTAGAACCAATTGTATATTTTCCCAAATTAAGAAATTACGATTTAAACTCCAATTGAATCTAATTGTGAACCCACTGTGAATATATTCAATTTTGTGGATATTACATGAAACACATCCACACATAGTAACTACTCCTCTCCTGGCCCCAAACATATAGTCCAAATTAACTTTTCACATAGATTAAGCAGTGCATGTTGCACCACAAATATGCAAAAATATTTACTTGATTTAATTCCTTATTTAATGCAATAGTGTAATTAAAATTTCATATTAAATAGGCTATGATAATAAAAGAATAGAAAAAGTACTATTAAATATAAAAAGTAGATTATATATTTGGGATATCCGAAAAGTGAATAATGAACCATATATTTGGGACTAAGAAATTGCATTTAGGCTGAATGCTCCATAATCCTTTTTTATCCCAACACTAAATGACTTTTACGATATTTGTTTCAGACAAGGCTGCTAATCTTAATAACATTCAAATATTCAATTAATCGATGAGGAAAATTCATAAATTTATAATTCCTCTTGGAAAAGGATTATGATTAAAAATTCAGCCTCTTTCAAAAAATTCTGTATATTATAGTATTTACATTAAAAATGATGAACTAAAATATAGAATCATATTATATATATTCTAATGTAATGACAAAGCATCGTATTTCACACTACATAAGTGTTTTGAGAAATAATAATTTGTTTTTGAGGATATTTTGATTTAGTTGTCTATTTGATTGTGAGTTCTATAAAAATTGAAGACTATAATCAATTTATGATGACGGATTATAATTGGGATAGCCCAATAAACCTAAGTCCAAGGAAATTATTCGACTGTGGGAACCCCATAAATAAATTAAAGCACCCACTACTATTACTAATTTAAGTCCATGAATGACTTAAGCCAAAAGTCCACTAAAAACCCACTAACACGCCTATAAATACTCCTCATTGTTAGGTTGTAATTTACTAGGCACTTTAACTCCTTCCACATTATTTGTCTTGTTTTTTACGTATTGCTAGGATCTTCTCTCGGATCAACTCTCAACACGCTTTAACGACTCTGATTCCATTTGGAGTGATACCACATCATGATCAAATATGCTTTCACCATAAAAATGAAAAATCGATTTTACTAATGAACTCGTTGTGGGAAGTAATGTGTCAAGGTTATTTGACTAAAAGTTTATGCCAAACAACAATGAACATGAATAATATCTTATTCAAAATGCTCCAAATATTAGTTGTTTTTTTGACATGTCGAAATATTAATTGTAGGCAATTAAATTACTTACAAAGTTCCTTTGCTAGCCAAGTTTCAAGTCTAGGGATGACAATGGGTGAGGGACGAAATGGCGGTGAAGATCAGATCCGCCTCGTGCCTAGAAGTAAAGGAGTAGGATGACCCAGCAAATCGCGGGGCTGGGCGACCATTTTAAATTAAATTAAATACAAAAAA
The DNA here is from genome assembly GCA_016081115.2 of Rehmannia glutinosa. Lineage (NCBI taxonomy): Eukaryota > Viridiplantae > Streptophyta > Magnoliopsida > Lamiales > Orobanchaceae > Rehmannia > Rehmannia glutinosa. Next base: position 69,366,547 of record CM071929.1, on the reverse strand, counting down.
GAAAAGAAATATATATTTATAATATATTTATGAAATATTATTTACAAAAGTTATTATTATCAATTTAATGTTAGATATAATATAAGAATACATAAAATTATATTATAATATATATTACATATGCGAAAAATATATTTTAAAAATAAAAATTCTAGGTGGGGCGGTGCGGGGCGGTACCCACGGGGCGGAAATGATACACAGGTTCGCTCCGCCCCACCCCGAGTCACATAGCGTGGCGACCAGGGGCGGAGCTAGACCCGTAGCTTTGGGGGGGCTAAATAATTTTTGGGGGGCTAAATCAATAAAAATTAAATATTTAGTACTAAAAAATAATATTTTAAAATAAAATATACATATAAATAATTAGTTTTCAAAAATTTGGAAATTTAAAAGCCTAAAGCCCTATCTAAAGGGGAGAAACGCCACAGTAGCGATCAAAATTTGAGATGCACACATGGGTGGGTCAACTTACCATCCCTACCCAAGTCCAACCCAACAGGGTGGATCTTTCAGCCTCACGTTTCGTTTTATGCTTCACACTTTTTTCCTCTGATTTTCTATTTGGGATTTTAAACTACCAACGAGAAACCTGTGTGACTCACAGTGGAAGACACCAAACGCAGGTAACAGAAAAACCCCACAATCTCACACCCGAAAACTCGAGTAAATAACCTACCCTATAAGCTCTTTTTCCTTATTGCTGCTGCTCTGCAAGGCGGTTCCGACTCTCTAGTTTCCCACAGGTGAAACATACAATCTCCAATCCCAAGATACACCCGTTGAAAAGAACGCATAATATCAGTTTTGCGAGCAGAAAATAAATTTATCTGTTGTATATAGAATTATCGTGATAAAATGATATCTTCATATCATCATATGTATGGTTTCTTGGAGCGATATTTTTGCGTTTGCGTGTTGTGGGTTTTATTACCTTTTGGAGGAGGGGATTGTGAATTTGTTACCTTTTGGCTTGGTATAACCTACTCATGAGCCTGTTTTGATTATTGTGAATATCATCTTGGGTTTTATAGATTCTCTAATTTATTCGTTTTCAGTAAGTGGGCTGCTTGGAGTAATTAAAACAAGACTTGAATTCTTGAATTAGATATGCTTGTTCATTGATTTCCTTAATGGTATTTTAGTTCATCACTGCTGGAATTTTTGTTTGATGGGATTGAGGTATGTAGTTAGCTTCTTAAGTTTAGTAAGCACGGGGAGTCCAATGTTTGAGAAGATCTGTAAATTATTTTCTTTGACAAAACTTATTGTATGGAAGTAATTGATTTCTTCTATGTGAATTCTTCCTGTGGTTTTTGTGTAATTGTATGGTAATGAATCAAATGGTGTGCATTGATTTACAGCAGAAGAATACAATGATTTAAGAGATTGAGGAGCAACGACCTTGTTTGTTTCTCTATTAAGGTGTTGAAAAGTTTGGAGGGTTATATGGCTCTTAAAACGGTGCAAATGTCGATAAACACTTTAGTGACTTGAGATGCAGTGTTGCTTATTTCAGCCAACTGAGGGAACCGCATATAGTTCTCGGGGCTGGAAGGTTTTCCCTTTGTTCTTTTGGTGGAAAAAATGCTTCCTTAGCTGGGCGTGCAGGAGGTATCTCAACCTAGAAGTTTGAGGGTTCGAGCTGGTTGGCTATTTAAAGGAAGTAGTGGTAAGGGATCAGAATTGGATCCAAGTTGTGAGCATAGTGAAAGTGCCAATGAGGATATTTTGATGTTTTTCTTTGAGCTGGACTTAGCAACCCGAGTACAGGTTTGAGATACTAACGACTCTGTTTCAAGTTCAACAGCTGGAAAAAAAAAAGTTGATTGGCTTATCACTTCGTTTCGTTTATGTTGCAGTATGCTTTGAATCTGGAGCAGTATGAAATTGCCCAGCAACTGAGGAACAAGTTGACTGAGGTTTGAATAAGTAAATTATTCCCTAAATTCTAATCTTTGTCTGCAATACTATTTATTTGTTAAAAGAGCCTTTTAATATTTCTTTGTTGGAAGCCCTTTTGCCATTGTTTTGCTACCTCTTGCTGGGACTACTGGTTATGTACCCTCTACGGGTCAAATATTTGCTTTTTTCATTCTATATCTGATAAAGATTATCAGGATCAGTAATCCTGATCTATATTTGCGTGTGAGATTTATGCTTATGGAACTTCTGAGATTCATCATGGACTGTGTAGCTATACGGTTAAGGTGTTTGAAGACCTGATCATGTTTTATGCATTTATTTGAAGGTTGAATCGGAGGTTATCAAACTCCGAGAAAGCAGAAGGGGATCAGCGTCCAAAAGTGAAGCTCAAGATATGGCTATAAGCATATTACGTCTGTAAATCTCCAATTTCTTGAGTTGTTTTGCCAGTGCAGCTGACTCTAAGGATTGGGTTTTTCATCAATTCTCCATTCATTCAAATCAATTTATTTGGGCACTTAATTGTTGAAGTTCTACTTCTTTTCAGTGCAGACTTGCAGAATGCGATTCAGAGTGAGAATTACAGTTTGGCTGCTGAGTTAAGGGATAAAATTTCCAAACTTGAAGCAAAGTCTTTGTCTGCATCAGTAAAAGCTCAAGCATATGAAAATGCGCAGTATGCTTTCCGTTTGGGCCAGAAAGTGAAGCATAAGATATTTGGTGATTTGTTACCTTATGTTGCCCCACTGTTATCTGTTTCCTTTTTGATACATATAATATTAAAGTATTTGTTCTGACACTAATTCTGAGTAGAAATTGTTGTGGTATATTAGTGTAAGTGCAATTTCTTTATATGCATCGGCATAATTTGTTGCATTAGGGAGATTTAAGTGAAGATCAATACAGAATATGGGCTAGTTATTTTGATACTAGATAAGGTGGTAGTAAAATACTTATTATTGTGATAATTTGTCAATTTCAGACAAAAGCAGCTCTTTTACAACACACTTGTAAAAGTCACTTAGGAATGGGGAAAGCTTTTGTTTCAACTACCTCGGATTCCAAGGCTACATTTTGTAATATTTAGGCTTAAGTATTGCTTATAAAGAGATCGATTTGGTATTGTAGGATATCGAGCTGTTATTTGCGGCATGGATCCAGTATGCTGTGAGTCGAAGTCATGGATTGATGGTGCAAATGTTGAAAAGTTGACTCGTGGTCCTGATCAACCCTTTTATCAGGTTTAAATATATTCAATATGCATCCTTTGTTATTTTGCATGAAAATGGGCTTTCTGTTATCATTTTTTTCGACTTTCTTCAATGACATATTTCATTGCTCCCGGGTTCAAGTTTCACTTTTGCTTCTGCACAAAAAAGATTATGTTGCTCATTTGGCCACATAATAACCTAGGGTAAGTAATCTTGTCCTGACTGATAATTGATATAGTTACATGACACCTTTGACATTTATCTCATCAACACTAGCTAACAAAGTAAAGGGTCCGTTCGTTTCATTAATTCCTATCGATTCTCATGATTGTGGCATCTAAGTGATTTAGACTACATTTCCATTTTCATATTCACTAGCCATTTTAAGTTGCAATAGGTAGCATTAGCATTACTCAGTGAGAAAATATGAAATCTCCTATCCTTTAGTTAATTTTAACCTATTATTTTGTAGGTGTTAGTTGACATGCAAGAAGACCCCAACCTTTTAGTAGCGTCACGGTAAGCATGAGTAATATTATTTTGTGGTTTTTTGGTTATGTTTATTATTATTATTTTACTTCTATTTATAAAACCTTTTTTCCTGTTCGTTTATTGACAAGGTAGTACCAATAATTGAATTTAGGCTACATTGTCCATCTCTTGTTTACACTAGAATGTCATTGTACTACTTTCATGTGCTCCTCTATCATATTCTTGTCCGTAAATTACAAAAAATACCCTTGAGTCTCCGTGTAATTACAAAAAGCCCCCAACCATCTTTCTAAATTACTATTATCAGTATTTGTAGTTTTGAAAGATAACATGATGTTTTTATAATTACACTAAACTTCCGGGGTAGTTTTTGTAATTATCTTATTCTTTGGGCCAAAGCATAGTTTTTTTTTTTTACTCTTTTCATTCGAGGACTGATTGATTTGCAAATGGAATTTTCTCTCAGTTCCTGAAGAAAATTTAGTGGTGCCTGACCGACAAGACACGGTTAGTCAGATCATACACGTGTCAAAATCAAATTTGCTTAGTTATTCTGCATCTCATAGTTGGTAGATTGTGATTGACCATATCCAGGGTAGGTTTGACCATCCTTATGCTTCCTTCTTGTTTACGGAATGGATGCTGCTGGAGATTTCATCCCGATTAAACAGCTGCGCGAGAAGTATAACCAGCCTCGGCATGAACTGCCATATGATCCATCGGACGAGCAAGATGGAAAAGATGCGTAAACATTTGATGCTTCTATTTCCTTTATGGATGCGCTTTTGATGAGAATTTCAAGACCATATGGTTCAACATTTGACATATGACGGGTGCTACACAGATCTTTGATTGTTTCTAAACACGTATAATAATAGTTGCATCACTCTGTAGATAAGTACATTCCGAGCTTTTGTCTATTATTTGGTCCTTTCACATCGTAAACGTGAAATCTTATTCTACGGTGGCTACTGCCTATTAGCCGAGCTATAAAGGATCAATATACATTCTCTCTTCTTTCATCTGTATTTATAGCAGTTCACGTTCTTTAATAGCCGGGTTTGTGTTCATCAAGATCTTAAGTCGACCTGTTGTGTTGTTTGGTTGTCGTAGTCTATTCCTAAACGTATGCTTAGAACAAATTGTTGCATTTTTCGGGGATGTGTTTTTGTAGTAGTTTTGTGTGTAGGTGGAATATAAGATGAAATAATTTGCAAATATTGTCATATTGGTGAAAAGATGGCATGAATTGAACCTTTTTTATTACTTGTACCCACAGTCCACATTTACAAATGAGCAGCAAAGGTGTGGCACATCCATAGTTCAGCTCATCTGATGAGTAGTCTATGTAACCTTTTTCATTTAATGAGTGAATGTGTAGTATTTATATTTCTTTTCAGAAAAATAGTTTTTCAAAGATAAATAGTTTTCTGGTCTACAATAGATTAGTGAACAATTTTCAACATATGGGACTAATTTCTAACTCTAAACTAATAAAAATTAATCAAACCCATGACAGTCTCAAATTCCAGAGTAGAATTTTAGTATATTCAGATAAATTTAAATTTAATTTGTTCTAAAGAAATTTTATGCAAGAAACCAACTACACAGCTTTTCCCCATTTTACTATTTTAGGCGTTAAACGGCCTATGATTTTTTTATTCTTTTATCAACTCTTGCATTATTGATATTAACAAGTTATTGTGGCGGCACCTTATCGACTTATTATTTTTTGATATTATCGCTTAATAACAACCCAACTCATCGATTCTAATCATCTATTGTACTAATTCATAAAAGAAAAAAAAATATTTTTCATCCTATGAACTATGTACACTTTATGCTTTGATGAACAATTATTTATTTGTTTATTTAAAAAAAGTTAATCTTATAAATATAATTGTAAAGATTATGAACATGCTAGTTTTTTTTTGAATTTTGTAAAAAGATATAAATATATGTGTTGGGGACAAAATTGGCTTTTCTCAATATTTCTCATTTTAATTATTTTACTCATTATTAAATTCTAAATTATTGTCTAATTTTATTAATCATTAATGAATTGCAAATATAATTATTCGGCCCACCAATTCAAGTTCTTTAAGAAGTGGTAACATGGGGTGAGCAGTGGCTGCTGGACGAACTTCAATCTTGGAGTCAGTGGCGGACGCAGGATTTCGGTTTTGGGAGAGGGAGGGGGGGCGAAAAACGGACCGAGTTCATATATTTAAACTATGAGAAAAAAAATTTGGAGGGCAACTATAAAACACAACTATTTGAAGTTTTTTATCAAAGTTTTGGGGCAATTGTAAGAAAATTCATTTATTTTAGCTATAAAAAATAATTTAAAAAACAATTGGGGAGGGGGAAATAATTTTGGAAAAGTTTGGGGGCAGCAGCCCCCCCTCCGTCCGCCCCTGCTTGGAGTCTGATTCAATATTTTAGCAAGTCTAACGATTGTTAACCCGTCGGTGGCAGTCATAAGGAAATTCTTTTATAGAAAGTATAGAAGTTAAGTTAGGACACACCCCTTAGATAGCCAAAAGGGGCCAACTCATAGTAGTTTTCTGCCGAGCCAGGTGGGGTTGTTCCTTCAGCTTCAGATAGGTGAATCAATGGGCCTCCATGGACCGCTCGGTGGTATAGGGAAAAGTCTTTTGCATGCATTCACTAGCCAATGATCACCCATGACTTCCGTGTCACACTAGTGCCACAAAAGGCTTTTAGTGGGCTTATTGGCACATATCCGGGCCGGGAGAAGCTATTCAAATTGTCGAACTTCAACCCCAAGTAAAGGAGAAGTATTGTAAGGACGAAAGCACAAGGATTAGCGAGATGGGTGAGTACGAAACTTTAATAAGAGGGTTTCTCTATGAACAGTAACAATTGCCCATTACTCTACTACAATAAGCAATGAGCTCTTTGATATAGTATCTTTGAGTTGAAAGCGGCAACCTATACCAGCCCATCAACCCACTTTATTATATAAGGCTCATGCAGCCCATCAACCCAGGTATAGAAAAGTCCTTTTTGTCCCATTTGTAAGATTTCTCAATGAATTGCTCTATTGTCCTTTGCTCTGAATTTTCTCTCATATTTGGTCCGATTTGAGTGTTGGAAGGGTCTCCCTAGAACAACCCCAGAGTACGTCTAACATTTGTTGTATTGGAAAAGAAGTTGGACAATTATTTAGAATCCTTGATTGGAGGTGATTTGCAGATTTTAGCATCATCAATATAGTTATTTCTAAACACATAATATAATTATTACTTTATTTAGTTTGTTACGATTTTTTTACATCTTAATAAAATGTTGTTAAGAAATAGTTTCATTTTTTAGTCATATTTTTTTAAAATAATAAATCTTAATTTGGCTATTAAAATTTAATACATTAAAATATATTTTCTTCTTTTAATTAATTTTTCAAACATGCAATGTCACTTAGTACAGGAGAATATCTTTCATCACAAAAGTTAAAATAATTTTAGAAAGAAAATTATTGTTAGAAAATAGAAAGTGATATGAAAGTCTCACAAACTGAGAACCCAGTTTTAGCGCGCTCCCTACGCATTCAACTCCCACTCTGGCCCAACCGCGCCGTCCGCAAACACGGCGACACTAAATTCCCGCACAAGTGGCCGGCGCCACCACAACCAAATCTCCATCTCTTCTCCGTGATGGCTCATTTCAAGTTCACCCCATTTAAAGATTCGAATTGCTCGTATGATGTATGCTACGACAAAATTGCCGCCTGAGTTTTATTGCAGCTCAATAATTGAAGGCAAAAATGACGCTATATATGCCCCTTTTCAAAGCTTGCACGACGTTAAGGTCCGTTACCCTACTGCATGCACATCTAGTAGTCAGGGGCCTCCAGAAGGATACTCTTGCCTCAACCAAGCTCATTGAGTCATATTCACAAATAGGTTCCGTCCATTCTTCAAGACTAATTTTTGACACCTTTCCAAACCCAGACTCTTTCATGTGGGGAGTGCTGATTAAATGCCATGTCTGGAATAGTCTGTTTCGAGAAGCCATTTTTCTGTACCATGATATGTTGGGGAGCTTAGGGGAATTAAGCGAGTTTATTTTTCCTTCAGTTTTGAGGGCTTGTTCTGCAATTAATGACCTGAGACAGGGAAAAAGGTTCATGCGAGGATTTTGAAATCTGGATTTGAGTCTGATCCTGTAGTTGAGACCTCACTGCTCAGTTTGTATGGTGAAACGGGATGTTTGTATAATGCTAGGAAGGTATTCGATGCAATGTCAACAAGAGATGTGGTATCGTGGAGTTCGATATTATCTACTTATGTGCATAATGGACAGGCAAGTGAAGGATTGGAAATTCTCAGGAAAATGGTGAGAGAAGGTGTGGAAATTGATTCTGTGACCATGCTTAGTGTAGCTGAGGCCTGTGGTGAGTTGGGGTTATCGAGAGTTGGAAAGTTGTCTCATGGTTATGTTGTGAGAAGGAATATTGGAAGTGATCATGAAGCATTAGGGAGTTCCCTAGTTGCAATGTACGGAAAATTTGGTGATTTGTGTAGTGCGGAAAAGTTGTTCTGTAATGGTGTTTATCAGAGTGTGAGTTCGTGGACAGCATTGATTTCGTCCTACAATCAAAACGGATACTATTTAGAAGCATTAGGGACGTTTATAGAAATGCTAGAGTGTAAAGTGGAAATTAATAGTGTTACATTGATGAATGTTGTATGTTCTTGCGCTCGATTGGGATGGTTAAGAGAAGGGAAGTCTGTTCACGGATATGTAATAAGAAATAATGTTGATCTTGACAAAGATTTTTTGAGGTCGTCATTGATTGATTTGTATGCTAATTGTGGTCACTTAAGATACGGTCGTCAGGTCTTGATGCTACTCAAGACAAGCATGTGATATCATGGAATATCCTCATATCAGGTTATGTTAGGGCACAAATGGCAGATGAGGCTCTATCCCTTTTTCTTGAGATGCTGATTGAAGGAATATTACCAGACTCTTTTGCCTTGGCTAGTGCTCTATCGGCCTGTGGAATAATCGGGCTTTCAGAATTGGGATGTCAATTACATTGTTTTATTATCAAGACAAATCTTCAAAATGAGTTTCTTGAGAATGCCCTAATTGACATGTATTCCAAATGTGGATTTATAAATTCAGCAATCAGAATATTTCATGACACTCAGAAAGGTAGTGTTATAACATGGAACTCTATGATGTGTGGGTTTTCTCAAAATGGTTACTCAAAGGAAGCTCTTACACTTTTGATGCAATGTATGCTAAATGTCTTGACATGGATGAAGTGACCTTTTTGAGTGTAATTCAAGCTTGCTCGAATCTAGGTTTTATAGATAAGGGAAAATGGATTCACCATAAGCTGATTACTTTTGGTGTAAGGAAAGATATGTATATCGATCACGGCTTGGCAAATATGTATGCTCGATGTGGGGACCTTCAGATGGCTCGAAGAGTGTTTGATAAAATGACTGAGCGAAGTATTGTATCGTGGAGTTCTATGATAGGGAGTTATCGATGCACGGTCATATTGATGATTGCATCTCTGTTTTTAATAGAATGGTAGAATTAGGAATAAAACCGAATGATGTTACTTTCATGAATATTCTCTCGGCTTGCAGTCACGCTGGATATGTCGAAAAAGGGAAGTTTTATTTTAACTCAATGGTTAATGATTTTGGTATGACGCCCAATTCTGAGCACTATCGTGTTTGGTTGATCTGCTGAGTCGAGCTGGTGATCTCAACGGAGCATATGAAGTTATAAACTCAATGCCTTTTCCTGCGGATGCTAGCGTTTGGGGTGCATTAGTGAATGGGTGTAGAATCCATAATAGAATGGATTTTCTGAAAAGCATTAAAAAGGACCTTGTAAATATGGATGCAGATGATTCAGGATATTATACACTGCTGTCTAATGTGTATGCAGAAGGAGGTAAATGGAATGAGTTTACGATGGTGAAATCGAAGATGAGAAGTCGACATCTGAAAAAGGCTCCGGGTATAGTATGATTGAGATCGAGTCGAATTCATAGGTTTGGAAAGTACAATTCCGACGCAACCAATATAGCCATAGAGGTCATCATGTTATGGAAAAATCAGGATTTGGGCATGACAAATTTCTCAACCAAAAGAGTTTGTCATTTTGCAGGTAGCACAATCATTCTAATCCCAGCACAAAAGGAGAAGGTTGGACACAATATGATGAATTTGCTTTTATTCAAGCCAATCAAATAAACGGAAACAAGAGGGCAGAGTCATATAAGTTCTTGCCCTGAAGCTGAAGGTACTGAATACCTCTTTTAGTTACTGGAAGCAAAAATTTCTACTGTGTTGAGAAAAGCTTAATTACAAAAAATACACTTGACGTTCAGTCTATTACCATAAAAAGAAAAACCCAGTTATCTTTGAAAATTACAAATACCCCCTTAATATGTGTTTGTGTTTTATAAATTGCACCTTTTGAAAAGGGTATTTTGTTAAGAAAATACAAATCTCATTGGGGTGTTTTATACCATAAGGGGGTATTTGTAATTTTGAAAGATAACTGGATTTTTTTTTGTAATTTGGCTAAAACCTCATGAGTAGTTTTGTAATTTACCGGTTTAGAAAATATGGGATTTCACTGTCCATCATCTGTATTCCCGTGTTATTACTTACGGCCTTTACACACTTTGAGTGTTTGCGTTGCATATGCATTCATCACAACCTAAAATGCAACAGGTATCCCAAGAAGGAATTGGATAAGTACTTTGCCTTGAGGCTTATTCACATTTTCAAGGTACACATCTTGTTAGCCATCCGAATCACGCTGCAGTATCCTCTTCTTCCAAGGCACAGTGGAGTATTACAGCCTGAAGATCGTAGCCAAGAGACTGCAAATGACAAAAAGCTTTCACTTTTATATTTCTCTTTCTTTTGGATAGCCTAGCTTCTCTTGTGAAGCCTAATTATTCCTAGGAATGGACGGCCTTCTCCCGACCTCCATCAGGTGAAGTCGGATGCGGTCACAACCTATACACACTCAGGATGAACATTCGTGGATGATGATGCCTGCTAGGCCTCAGTAGCAACACCCCTATGGGCCCCACTGTGCAACACCTATAAGGGCCATCGAGAAACACCCGCACCTTTTTCTCCCCTGTATTACCGTTGTGCCATGCTCGTGGGGGCACTTTTACTTTATCGAGCATTAGCCACTTACAACCATATTGACTGATGTAAAATGCGTACATGGCTAATATGGTCCAAGTCGAATGAAAATAAATTATATTTTACATTTATTTGAGCAAGCGAGATTGTATTCAATTTATGAGTGTCAATTCTTAGCTTGTAATGATGATGCAGAAATTTTGAACTTTAACTTATTTTAGTTAGCATACTTAAATGATTGAAAATGTTGACCTCAGGTTGCAATTGCATTTGGATTAAGGATTTGTATTTGATGGGAGGGTTTCAAATGATTCCATTTAAGATGGATTTGAAATCCACCGAAATGACTCAAAAAATAGTAGGAGTTCATGGATTTGAAATTTTTCTTTGTTGAAGCTTGATTTACCCTAGTAATAAATACTAGGACAAGAAACCAGCTTTGCTGCCTCACATTCTCAATTAACACACATAAGTGTATCATATTTTGCAACTAATTTGGGGCAATGGGAAGTTGGACCCTCACATGTCACAATATCAACTTTCCTTCAACAAATGACATTACATAATTCTGAGAAACTCTGATGAATTCAATAAATTTATAGGAATTTGTCAGTTTCTTGATAGACAATCTTAGTGCATAGTGAAAGACAACTCTTCAGCCAAGTTTACAGAATTACAGTAGCTTGAAAAATGGCAGACATTAAGATCTCCCATTCATGGTAATGTGACAGAAGCTTCAATTCTTGAACTAGATCATCTTTTGCCCTCCATTTCAAACCAAATCATAATGCCGCTGTCAAAGCTGTTTCACATGGATTACTCCATGTATGAGCTCAAGCTATACACTCAAATGAAATCTTTATGTTGCCCAAACAAAAGCAACTTGAGCAAAACTGATCCATGCATAATGGTCCCTTCTGATGCATAAAGCGCACAAACGGGATGATAACAAAAAACCACCCTCCAAATTTGACCTAATTACAAAAGAAACCAAATACCACAGCCACCCGTTGAGGTTTGTATTTTCTTAACAAATACACAATTAGCCAAAGGTTGCAGCCCTTTGAGAATACATCTCATTGGTATATAAGTCAACCTGACTACATCCAAGTTGCTTTCTAAAACCCTTTCTCTTCATCAAATCTCTCAATTGACCAGCCTGGCTCCATCTTCCTTTAGAAGCATTAAAGTTAGACATAAGCATATAATGCCCTGCATCATCAGGATGAAGTTCAATCATCTTTCTTACAACATGGTCGCCGAGATCAAATCTGGAGTGCAAACTACAACCATGAAGAAAAGATCCAAAAACAGCACAATCAGGTTGAACTGGCATATTTTCAATGAACTCCGAGGCTTCTTCGAGGCTTCCCGAGCGAGCCAATAAATCTACCATGCACACATAATGTCTCATAGAAGGAATAAAATTGTATGCTTTACACATTTTATCAAAATATCTCAGCCCTCTGTTATCATCCCGGTATGGCTACATGCAGATAATATCGTCGTGAAAATTATATCAGTTGGCTCGCGTTCTCCTTTAGCATGTCACTGAAAAGTTCAAGGCACTCGTTTGAGTTCCCTTGTTTTCCATAACCACCAATCATTGCGCTCCATGTAACTGCGTTCTTCTCAGCCATTTCATCAAACACGGTTCGAGCAGAATTGGCATCGCCACATTTGGCGTACAAATTTAGAACTGCTGTGCCGATATAGACGCTACTAGATGCCGAAAAGCCTTCTCGGATAGAATAAGCATGAAGTGAAGAGCCAAATCGGATATCTCCAAGGCAAGCACAAGCGGATAAGACAGCCACTACAGTCACTGGATCAGGTCGAAAGAAATTTGATCTCATGCGATTGAATAATCTCAGAGCTTCATAAGCGTATCCGTTTTGATAATAACCACTAATTATTGAGTTCCAAGCAACAACATCTTTATCTAGCATCGACTCAAATAAATAAACGGCATCTTCTATCCTACGACACTTTGCGTACATGTCCACTAGAGCATTCATAACATTAACATCATTATGTCCTAGTTTAATACCTAAACTATGAACTGACGAACCCAAGTAGTGATTTCCTGACTGTGCACAAGCTGAAAGTACACTCGCCAAGGTAACCGAATTGGGATAAACCTCTTGCCATTTCTTGTCAGTGAACAACAACAACGCATTTTCAGCAAATCCACTCTGGGCGTACCCCATAATCATTGCCGTCCATGAAACAAGATCAATTATGCGAAACTCATCAAAAATCAATCGAGCATCATGAATAGCCCCACATTTAATATACATGTCCACAATAGAAGAAAACAAGTAAGAATTCACCTCAATCCCATTCTTGATCACATTTCCATGCACCCACTTGCCCTGGTGCAACGCCCCTAGTTTTGCACATGCCGAAACTATACTTCCTAAAGTGTACGTATTTCCTTCGACCAGACAATCCCTCATATGGTTAAACAACAGTAACCCATCTTTAGCACAATTGTTCTGCACATAGCCCACGATCATTGAAGTCCAACAAACCACATTCCTATCCCAAATCCTTTCGAAAACCTTGCGAGCAGTGGTAATTTCTCCACACTTTGCATACATGTCAACAAGCCCAGTCAACACAAAGCTATCTGGGCTCCCCATATGAACTATGTGACCATGCAACTTCCTCCCTTCACCAAAATCCCTCAACTCGGCACATGCCTTCAGCACAATCGAAAACACCATATTGTCAAGAACCAAAAATCTCCTCCTTATAAACTTATAAAATCCAATAATTTCCTCGTACAGATTATTCATAAAGTACCATCTTATCATCACCTTACACGAACCAAAATCTGGGTCCGGAATTTCGTCGAACACCAGGCGGGCATTCCTAACATGCCCGAATAAACCGTACAATCCGACTAATTTAGTTTTCAATAAAGGATCATGGGTTTCTCCGTGAACAATCAAAATGGCATGGATTTTCTGGAGAGACGAGAGGGTTCTGCAGATATTTAAAAGACAAAAAAAGGGGTTTGCTGAAATCGATTGGATTGAGTCAACTTCAAGATTGTGGGATGGCGAAGAAGTAAAGGTCGTGAACTGGAAGTGGGATTTCGAAAATGTGAAACGAGGGATTTTTCTGTGCAACAATGAAAATAATTTCATGGCGCTTGCAGTTCATATCTGTTTATGGGTTAATTTTTGGTTTTTGTTTGATACGAGGTTTAACGTCTCCCGCCATGCTATTTGTTTGTGACATATTGACCGTTATGGACGTTAGTCTGCGTGGGCAGAATTGGAAAAAGAGAATTCCTTTTCTATACTTGGATCATATCTTTCGGTTTACTTGTAAATATATGTTTTAAATCTAAAATTTCGGTGAGATCAATTTTGTGCTTCAGTATTCGAGTCTTGTATTGTAAGGGCGATTGGTCCCGATTCGATATCCATGTTTTGCCAAAAAAAAAAAAATCTAAAATTTCGGTCAAAAAAGAAACACAATATAAAAAGTAAAAACCAACCTACAATACAGTTCCTTTCAAGCAAAATATAATTTACTTTCCTTAAAATAATCGAACATAATTAAATTTCTTAAAACTTGATAATGTCTATATATAGCTAGTTTATCCTCTTATAAACGGAATATGTCTCCCAAAAAAAAGGTATCATGGGAACAGTTATGCGTGCAAGCAATTCTCATTTCTCATTTTTGCCAACAAATTATTTTTGTCTCCTATAGCACGAAACCGATTGTTAGGTAGTGATTAAATACCAAAAACTCATTTTCTTTCCACTGTAAAATTTTTTTTATTCCAAAATGCAAATGCTCATGAAAATTTTCAGAAAGCACTCATTTTCATTTATTTTATTCTACCAATCACTTTAATCATTTTTCACCTTATTACTAGAGCAGGCAAAATGCAGCCCGACCCATGGGTTGGCCCAACCAGGGCCGATTTTTGTGTACAAAATGCACACATGAATTGAGTTGGGCTAAAGCATTTCTCGGCCCGAACGAAAATTGGCACAGACCAACTCGACCCGAATTTTGTCACTAGCCCGATGAGCTCGGTGAGCCAAGCCCAGCCCACATTTTGCCAACTCTACTTATCATTAATTATTCTTACACATTTTTCCCACAAATTTTACAACTCACATATTTTTAAATATCAGTCATATCTAACCATAATTTAACTATTTTTGTATCAAATCAACTTTCGTTATTACATTTTCATTTTATATCCATTCACATTTTGAAATCCATTCTTTTTCTTTTAGAAGAGTTCCATCACTATTCTCTAGTAAATAAATAAAATCTAAAATGAAAGGATATCAATCGCACCCTTAGTTCCCAACAAAAACCCAAAACAAAACCCAGGAGGGTTTGTCCTCAACTTCAATTTAATGAGGGATATGGGTCAAAATGAATAGCCCCAAATTAAATTGGACAGTCTATTTGGTACCACCATTTCTTCCACATCCCCACTCATACATTGTTTTAGCCCGAATTGGAACAGTCGGACTCAATTAGAATATGCGCTGCATTGAAGGATTTACGAATTGAATATTTTACATTTTATAAATAATAAATTTATGGAATAGGTTGAATAATATTAAATTACAATTAATTTTATATTTTATTGTACCCATTTTAAGTTCTTATCTGTATTATTATGTTGGAATTTATATCCACTTGACATTGGAGTATTCTTTATGTCCAAAACTCATCCTCATCTATTGTTTAAGTTAGAGTTGTCCAAACCAGTTCGGTCGGATTAACCCAAAGAAAAGGTCAAACTAGACTGCAATTTCAAAGGCCCGAAAGAGCCAGATTGGTTTCCAAAATGGCAGTCCAATGGGATTTTGAGTCGGCCAACCCGGTCTGATTTTTCTCTTTTAGCCCGGTGGGACAAGCACGTGTCGGGTTGGACCATTTGGCATCTCTAGTTCAAGTCTTAGATCTTAGATTCAAGTCCCACAAGATATGCAAGGGTATATATCAACAATTTTTGTGTAAAATCAAGTTCTGTATTTTTTAACTTTAATTATTGTGTAAAATCCAAAATTTTGTAATATTGTTATCCTTTTTTACCAGAACCAGCTTTCTTTTCCAGTTTTGTGTATTTATTCCATTCAGAGTTTGCTATTTTTAGGGTTCCAAGACAACACAACTTAATTCAACGCATATTTGGCGCCAGAGATAACTCGCATTCGAACAAAGCTGTGTATATATCAAGATCAATTATCAAATCAAGCAACATTATTTCTAAACAATACAAGTTTTTGTAAATCACCAGGACTCAAATTATAAACGAAGCTACAATGAGATTTACAAAGACAATAACAACCACCCCACTCTCGAAAAATTCATAAAAGAACCAAGATTCCTTGATGTCTTATGTTTCTCTGAGTTCCCAGAAAACAAGAATGTAATAAACTCTTTCCATTATTAGGTTAACACAACTGCAGGAGGATTATTATTACCCGTCGGGCATCTCTGTCGTCGGGGGCGCCTCGTCGTCTTTCCCCACCCTGTCAGGCTTCTATCCTCCAAACCAGCTTCAATCTTACTAATTTGCTGCACCAATGGAGTGCAAACTGGATTTACAGCTACAGCAGAGACAGTAGTTTCGATCACGGCTCGTCTCCTACCCCGACCACCACTGTTCCTTCTCGTGGACCCTGAAACCCAATGATGGCCGGTGGCTCTCATCAGCCCACCAAACGTCTGAAGATCCTCGGACACTTCGTGTCTTGACAACGTTGTCAGTCCCGGGAGGATGTCCCGTTGAAAGTCCCTCCGTTGTCTTCCTCTCCTCGACTGTCCCCTTCGAGACCGTGTTGTTAAAGTATTGGGTCCCGTTTCTTCGACTTTTTGAACCGGGTACAAACGGCGTAGGCATGTAGTCTTCTTCTTTTGTTTCTTGCAGTTGTAACGTCATTGCCTCGAAATCGTCCAACAAATCACGCGGCGAGCCATCTCTGACCGTCGATGTGCTCTCGAGTTCTGAGGACACAACATCGGCGAACCAGATGAGTGATTCGGCCAAGGAAGCATCCGACGGATGCAAAATGTTGTCTGAATGGATATTCGGACAAGACGATGAGATGGCAAATATTGTCTCGGCTGCGTTTCGAAGAATTTCGTCCTGTAATGTTTCGTTTTTATTTTGTAATAATTGCAAGGATGCCTCACCAACCGTATTTTCTTCTGCCTCCTCATTCTCAACCGGAGCTTCCAAATCTATCTCGAAAGCTATCTTAACGCTCGCGGCCTTGCTTTCGTAAGAGGGCACCGAAGCATCTTCACAATCGCTAACACAAGAGTTCAAATCGATGTAGTCTCTGATAGAGACACCCTTCGTCTCATTTTTTTCCTTCTCGAAGTTCGGTTCTTCAGCAGCTATCTCCTCATCTGGCTCACACTCCAGATTTATATCAATTATTCTATTCTTCCTTTCTTTACCAATATTTTTCTCCGAGGTCACATTTTCTAGTGCACCTGTTTCGAAAATGGGAAACCCAAGGATTTTCTTAACATTCTGAGTCTCAGCAGTCCTCACAATCTCACAATCACTTGAATCCAATGGTTGATTAAGATCTGCAACTGTTTCGTTAGCATGGGCTGGCTTACGTTTAAGCCAAGGTAGTGCTGAGAGATGGTCTTCAGGCTCACTTTTTCCATCTTCAGCCTCATTCAAGTTAATATCTATCATGGGTCTTGAATTCCCAAGACAGGACCCATTCGGAAAATATCCGAACACATGATTAGTCGAGCGGTCAGATACCACATTATCAGCCCTACTGCAGTTAAAGTTATTATCAAAGCCAGCCGATTGTAAGTGAACTTTTGTTTCTCCCGATCTCGAAGCAGATCCGTGAAAAATCCCGTTGGTGGTTGTTAGTTCACCTCCCAAATTTGCATTCAACTTAGAATTAACATTAACTTGCCATTTTCCTCGGAAAGGTTCCACGTTCGGAGCTGACGTCTGCAAACTTCTATTCGACACTGCAGGTGAATCTAATGGTTCCATTGTGGTTAACTTCTGCGTAAAGCTAGTTGTTGGCTTTGACCAGGACGGGACGGGATGAGCCCATGAATGACCAAATGGATATATTACATTTACAGGAGGATGTTCGAGTGGGTTAAGCGTGCCTGGCAATGGATAAGAAGGAATAGGCATCTTTTCTTTGTGAAGACGATGAGTTACGGAACTGAGGTTACTTTTACCGGACCCTGACAATTTGAGAAAAAACGTAGCATTTTAAACAATAGAATAACTGCAGAAACAATAGCAATAGCGGAAATTATAAGCTAAATAGTAAATGATAGAGGAGGTTATTTTGGCAGACATTCTAAAGGGATAATTACAAAAACTAACCCTGAGATTTAGCCTAATTACAAAAAGAACCCAGTTATATATCAAATTTACAAATACCCCCTTGACATTTGTTTCTATTTTAGAAATTGCGTCCTCAGAGGGGTTTTGTTAGGTAAATAGAAAACCTAGGGGTTTTTTTTGTTACCACAGAACTATTATTAGAGTGTAGGAATTATAATGTTCTCTTAGATGCTAAACTGAATTGAATCCAGAAAACAAAACAAAATAAACAACTACAAAAATAAATTCAATTATACTAGGATAAGAGTCAGAACTAGCAATTTTTCCTTTGTAGCGCGTTTATAGTTGAGGGTTGTGATCGTATATCGTGAACTCAATTACTCATACAAGCTTAGAATTTAACTGACATATAGCTCACAGCAGAAAGAGGAAAAAGGGCAAGGAAAATGATTTAAGAGTTAAAAAAAAAAAAAACATAAACCTATATTAAAACTCTTTACCTGCTTCATATAGATGCGAGAGCCATCCCCTCTCGTTAACTTTACTTTCAACAGCGGATTTAATCGAAGATCCATCACGAACATGTATGCTTTCTTCACTTACACGTAAATAGCCTGCATTTGATTTAGCAGGCTGATTTTCGCCTTTCCTCTCTCCATTACGATCAAGGAAATCAACGGTTGATGGAGCCATTGCCTCTTCAATCTCAATAGGTTCATTTAGATCAGCCAACCTAATATTAACAGACTTCCTCAAACAGGAAGCAGAAGCTGAATTCACGCCAGCACGGTCACCAAGGGATAAATTCGTACTTTCACGTCCAGTTTTTGGATTGCCAATAGGACTTGATACATCAGATGCTTTGCATTCGGGTAACTTTTCGCCTTCTTCTGTATCGAGGTATTCATCGGCTGGAAGTTGAAGATCAAACAATTTCTTCCTCACTTTCAGGGTCTTGAATCCAACGGCTCAGATTCCTTCAAAGAAGACCCATTCTGGAGCGGAAACTGGCAAGGCTGCGTGTTGTTGTACCCTTTTGTACAACTCATGGGAGAATTAACAATATCCACTCCGGAAATAGATGTTCTATCGTAACCAGAGTTCAATAAAGGAAAACCTGCCATATGCCATTTCCGACCATCTTCTGTTGGCACTTGAGATTCTCTACGACTTGAGGATGATGATGGTTCCATTGACACTCGGAGCCTATTTAGTTCTTTTCTTTTGACTTCTTCCATCATGTCCCTTTGAATTCGGTAAAGACGATGGAGTTCAAAAACCTGGATATCAGAGAGAATTCAATTGATTAGTCCTCTGATATACTAACAGAATTAGAGAAAGGGTAGACTTGACCAGATTACAGGAGTGTTTGCGAAAACTTCTCTAAAGGAAATAATTTATAGTAGCAAAAGCGAAAATTAGTTGAGAATCAGAAGTTTGTAGTGTTTGCAAATAGAAACTAAAAGTTGAATAAGTTAAAAGAGAGTGTGTGGTGAATAAGTTGTAAAAGTCAAACCAGAAACAAAATCAGAAATCCAAAGCACCCATCCACCTGCTTTTAGATTATGTCATTCTTATTATAAGTTATGCAGAACCAGAAGCAGAAGTTGTCATTTGAAAACACTAAAAACTACCCTGTTTTTTTTCTAGCCAAAAGCTGACAATCACTTTTTTTAAGTGTTTTCAAACACTCCCTACATTGAGAACTTAATAACAGGTAGATCAACCAGCTAGATGTCTTAGAATGAGCTTTGTAATGATAAAATGAAACCAAAAGTACCTGATTCTTGAAAACCGCCTCGTGTTCAAGCATTTTCTGCTTCAATGCATCCTTGCCATACCCTGGATAACCATCTATTATAGTCCTCGGCGTGAACCCATTGTAATATTGCCCGTTTGTCATGGCATTATCCCCATAATATAGGGGCCAGCTACTACTGCTTGAATCCTCATTAAGATCCCTCATGGAGTAATATCCTGGCAAATAGGTCTTGCAATGTACTTTTGTTCCCATTCCTGAAAAAAAGATGGACGAATCAGTACTTCGCAAGTCCACATAGCAATATGATGTTATTAATTAGTTCTCTCAACTTTGGTGTCTGAACACAGATTGCCCTTTCTTGTCCACATCACAGGCAAATTGAGAGGGTGTTTGCCTGAGCTTATAAGCTTTTCAAAACATCTTATAAGATGTTTGAGAGCTATAAAGCTCTTTAGAACTAATTGTTAAGAGTTTTTTTAAAAAGATTTTATAAGCTCCCAAAATAGGGCGTTAGGAGCTTATAAACTGTTTCTAAAAAAGTTGGAAAATCCCACCTTATTTTTAACAACCTCCTTTAAATCATGACCATATTAATTACCAAACTAAGATGTTATAAGCTCTTTCATCTTATTTTATTCAAACACTTTAACAACTTATTTTCAAAATAAGATCTAACATCTTATAAGATTTTCGAGCTTTTAAAAAATCTATCAAATAAGCTCAGTCAAACACCCTCTAAATTGAACATTCTAGTGTCGGAATCAACCTAGATTTCAGTGAAGTTAGTAAGCAAGGCAGAATATCAGACATTTCGCTGTTCCACCACACACAATCACCCTTCCCAGAAGTGTGCTTGCATCCCCAGGCACACATGGATATAAACATATAAGAGCGCACACATCAGGAAATAGACTTAAAAAAAAAGGAATAAAACCTTGTTCCCACCGTTCAAGAATGCTGAGTAGAATAAAGTAAAATTCCAATTATATGCAAGAAAAACAAACGTCGAAGCAATATATCTTGAGGCATGAATCATGATTACATAGAAGTGAATATTAACTTGGGATTTATCATCAAATGCATCTTGTGCAGTGTCATTTTTAACTTGGGATTTATCACCAATTTGAGAAATGAAGAACTCAGTTAAGCGGTAAATGCAGACTGAGACAATCATGCGCAAATAATTCAGCCAAAGCACACACTATCAACAGTAAAGCAAGAAGCACACTGCCATTGCAATGACTAGAAAGCCGTAGTTTCAAAATCAGAATATACAATCTGAACAATCGAGGCCGCTAGGAACCAACTCGCTGAAAATTTATACCCCAAAACATAGAATTCAGATAATGCAAAACAAGAAATAATCAAAAAAGATAAGGAATAATATTTAGAAGCCAGCCAATACCAAACAAAATTGCATTTTCTATACACTGCAAGTGAGAGTAAATAGAAAGCAGATCCTACATGGATGATCACACATCAAAACAAAGCAAACTTCAAGTATCAGCAATTAGATATAAAAAGGAAAGCCCAAAAAACTGCAAGAATCCAATTAATCAACCAATGATACCAATAATTCTGTAAACTCAAAAGTGGACATTTTGAATATTATAACTATGATTCAACTACTCAAATGATTAATCAAAAGGAAAAACTAAAAAGGACAAAAGAAAGAAGCATTTTCTTCTCCTTCTTCTGGGTCATAGTCAAAACTCAAAACCAAGTATATCTTACAAAAAAAAAATCAGAAACTGAATAAAAAAGATAATTACCTCAGACCCACATCCTGAAACCGCCTCTTCTCAAGAACCCCTCATGGATTTGAATCATCCAATAATATCTCCAATTGAATACGAACTCAAAATCATGTGAAATTCAGAGGTTTTCACACTAAATTACTAACCAAAGCCAACAAAAAAAGGAAAAAACAAAAGAAGCAAAAGGGAAAAAAAATAAAAGTAACACTAATAATTGTCAAATAAAAGAAGCTCAGATCCTCATCAAACTCAACTAAAGAATGGAGATTTCGATCTGCTGGGCCACTCTCTTTCTCTCTCTACACGAAGAAAAAAATGCTAGAACCTTTATAGAGAGAGAATGAGAATAATAATTGAAAAAAACGAAAAAACAAAATGAAAAGAAATTCTTCTCGCAACTGTATATATATATATATTTACTAATACTATTAACAAAAGTAAATTTTTTTTTTCTTTCAAGAAAGAGAGAGATCCCAGATAAGAAATCTTCACATAAACAAACGACCTTCGAAGAACAGTGACACGAAATTTGTCAACATCCGGTCTCTTTTTATTCTCTGCTTTTTCTTCACCTTCTCTCTCTAAGCTCACTCACACACAAATCTCTCTCTCATCATATCTTTTCGCTGTTACAGTATAAAAGAATTTCTGGGTTTTTGAGGAAATGAAAAGAAATGGGCATTTTCTAGATTCTCTCCTACCTTCCATTTCGTACAGATATTAATGAAAATTTAACATCATAATACAAAAAACTGCCCACCTATTAAAACATAGCTTTTTGTAGTATGAATAATTAATTAATTATATCATTTTATTTATGGAAATACATTAAAATATGATGTATTACTGTGTGTATTTTACCCTTAACAACAAACACAACCAACTTGCCATCTTTCTAAGCTAGTTGTCAATCTTGAAATTAGTATTTAATTAGCCATTTTTATATGATCTTAATTTGCCATTTTAAGTAGTTTTTTTATTGGCTAATGTCACGCATAAGGACAACTTGTGGGTCCCACTACGGACACTATGGGTACGGTTGAGGATTTTCATTTTTTTTTTAATTATTTATTTTAAGGTTGAAGATTTTATTTTTTTTTTTTGTTTGGCTAATTACCACTGTATTTAGGTTGTAATTACTGGAATGGAATTGATGCTCCTGGTTATATTTGATTGGCTGATGCTCTGTTTCTCACAGAGAAAGTCTAGATTATTTTTTTAAAGAGTACTTTATGTACTGTTATATGATGGGATGGAATTTACACGTGGTACCCTTAAGATGGCCAACACACATTTGATTAGGGTTGTCAAATCCTACGAAAAGATCAACTGGACTACATTTTTTTTAATAAGTCAAGAGTACTGATTAGAATAAAGGGAATAAATTTCAAAGAAATTAAAAGATAGTGAGTTTGAACTTCGGTAAGGGTGGATACAGGGCTGGGCCAATTAGGCCCTGGCCCAACCCTTTTTTATTAAAAAAAAATTAGTGGAGAATTTAAGAAAACAAATTAGTTATAAGGGAAATTACACGAGAATACTTTGTTTTTATCATTACCATACAATACGCTCTTATTACTCTTGTGCCTATTTTTTTCCTTTTGTACCTAATTTTTTTTTTACGTTAATTACTATTTTTTGATTATTTTTATTTTTTTTCATTTTTTTTTGTTCCTATATTGTTTTATATGTTATATAAGTTGTTTCGAGGTTGTTTAAATTTGTTTCATTATTGTTTCTATGTTGTTTCTTTGTTGTTTCGATGTTTCAAAATAACTGTACCCTATTTTTATGTTGTTTTTTATTCATATATTATTTTGTACATTGTTTCTATTGTTTCGGTGTTGTTTTATAATATTTTTTATATTGTTCTAATAATTGTTTTTGTTGTTTTCATGTAGTATTCAATGTGTAAATACAGTTTTTACCTATTTTTAAGCTTTTTTTATTCATGTTGTGTTTTAAATATTTTTACGTTGTTTCTGGGTTGTTTCCATACCCTTTTTAATGTTGTTCTGATATTTCTTTGTTGTTTCAATGAAGTTTTCGATGTTTAAATACAATTTTTCACCTATTTTTATTAAAAGAAACATGTTAGAAACAATGTTGAAACATGTTAGAAACATGTTGAAACATTAATGTTGAAACACAGAAACATGTTTGAAACAATGTTGAAACAAAGCGTAAAATTTTCCGGGAATTTTTGCTGGAGCGTATTGTTGTGTAAGAAAAGAGTGGGGAGCATAAATTTAGGTAAATTTGCACTGGAAAGCGTAAATTTAGGTAAAATTGCATAGGGAAACGTAAAAGACTGACATTGACTTAAAAAAGGTGGGTATTTTTGTCATAAGCCCTAGTTATAATTTGTATTGTTTTTCTCTTGAATTTTCTATCTGGCCCGCCCCTTTTTTGCGTATCGGCCCACTCTACTAAATCGTCCTGGCTCCGCCCTTGAACCTCGGTCAACACTCTTAGAAAGGGTGAGCGATACTACTTGAGCTACAAGCTCGTGGTCGGACTGGACTACGCTTTCATAGATTCAAATGAGATCGAGTTTATTCGGCCCGAGAATTCTGACCGATTAGCCCAATGCATTTTCAAAGCATGGATTGGTTTAGTTCCAACAAGGGCGTTCCAATGAAATTTTGGGTCGATTCGATCTTGTCCGTTTTTTCTCTATGCCCGAACCGTCAACACCATTTGATAGCTCCACATTGATGTTGGTCAAGGTTTAATATTATTTTCAATTATTAATCCATATTGATTTGTAGTTATCAACGGGTCGGGGCCGTCTGGACCTAAGACCGACCCGCTAAGAAAATGCAATACACATACCCGCCTCGCCTTATCTTGGACACATACCCACTAGACACGGGTATACCCGTGTCTAGTGGGTATGACATGTTAGACCCATTAGACCTGTCAACTTCATTTATTTGGCCAAATTTGGACGATTTTTACTCAAAATAGTGCACTCAAAATATTTATATTTATATAATTTTGTAAATATTATATGAATTATGAAACAAACGCCAGCATTTATAAATCAACAGTTATTGAACAAAAATATATTCACTCTATATATAAACTAAATAAATAAAATAAATAAAATATAAATTATATGGGCTGGGTCTGGGTGAGGTCCTACCATACACGTTATCCGCCTCATACCCGCCCAAGTCTAAAAATCAATATTCATTACCCGCCCCCTATCTATTTATTGGACACATACCCGCCCCAAATGAGACGGGTCTAGTTCGGGCCCGGTTCTTATCTGGGCCCATTGTCATCCCTAGATATATGTGATTATAGTTAGGTATAAATGTACAGTTCAAGATGCAATATAAATTTATATATTTTTTGGTGTTATTTTTAGTGTTATGAGATATTATATGTTTTTTAGGAGAATCTATTTTGGCAGTAAAATTAAAGAATGTGTTGAAGATAAAGATATGTTTGGACCATTTATTGAAAAAGAAAATGACGTGATATATTTTGAAAAGCATTTTTAACTGTAGATGTCTTGTCTATCTCTTTTACGGTATGATCAGATTTCAATTGTAAATATTTTGTCAATAGTATTTTGTTGTAGTTTGTTGGATTTAGCAATTGAATTATTTAATAAAAATAACTATTAATGAGTATTTTGAAGAATAAAACTTTTGCTCCGAAGAATATTGTCATCCAACATACTTTTATTTTGGGAGTAGGAAAATGAACCCTTCGACGCAAAAAAACTAGACAAAACTGAACATACGTGTGAAATATGTATTATAATTTATAAAGGGTAATTTGAATTTAAACATTCACTTTTTATTTCAAAAGATTTTCTGAAATTCTTAATAGATAAATTTAAGTTCTACAGACTACAAGACCATTTTATGGTCTGCTTTACTGCTTTATGCCATGATTGTGCGCAAATTATGAGATCAAAGTACATTTTCGTCCATTTATCTATTTCAGGGTCTGTTTAGTTTTTTTTTTTTGAGTACAGGGTTTGTTTAGTTAAAATTACTAGAACACCCGTGTGTTACAAGGAATTTGTCCAAAATTAAAGTTTTAGTGTCACAAATTTATTTATGATAATTATAGGAGATCCAAAATACTAATTAGAACTATTAAAAAAGAAATTCAAAAATTAGAAGAGTATCATACAAATAATTCACTCTAGATTCTGAAAAATTTATTTGTAAACTACATTATTTGTTCTATTTTCAAGTGTGTCGTCTTTGTCACAACAAAGAATTTTTAGACCCCTTATTCAGTTATTCTCTTAACTCTCGATATGGCCACATAAAGTTGACCGTGTATCTATCTATCTATCTATACTTATACTTATACTTATACTTATACTTATCTTAAAAATGTGAATGTTTCTTGAAACATTTGATTAGACAAAAATATCCCTTTGACATAGTAAGTTTTTAGGGTAATTAAGTAATTTAATATTTATTTAACTTTTATTTGTTCAATTATAAATTTATAAGACAAGTGACTTTTTGTATTCTACACTTCAAAATATTTTATTCTTTAATTTGTAACTCTTAAAATATTTTGAATTTTCAAATAATGTTAGTTTCATATTAAGGTAGATTTCGAGAGCTTTCAAACAATATGTCATAAGCATATATAAGAACTTAGCATGAGAAAGTTTCAACCATTTAAAGTTGAGCGATTGTGAGGAAATCTTTTATATTTGGGATTATAATTTTATCATTTAGAGTTGAGATTTGAAATATAATATTTTTAAATGTATGTCAAACCCCAATTTATATTGGTTGTTAGATTCATTAATGTGTTTCTCGAATTTGTTGAGAAAATTAAAGACAATTTAATAGGATCCTATAGTATAATCACTATCCGGCCTTGGATCAATAATTGATTAAATTGGTTTATTTTTATTTTAATTATTGGGATAAGCTCATTTATATCTATGATGAGCTTATTTAATTTGATTACAAATTGGTTTGAATTATTTATTTAATTGTGAATATAATTAGTTAGTGGGTCAAACCTGGATCTAATAATAGTAATTTGAAATATACATTGGAGTTAGCATAAATCGGAAATTAAAAGGTGCATATAAACCAAATATATTTTTGGAATATAATAGTTTTAAATGACTAGTGTAGATAAATCCTTGATATTTAGATTACTTCTTATCTCTTAAAGCTGTTATTATCTTTCAAATTTGTAATCTTTTAAATTCAAAAATTCAAAAATATATTATTAATTCATCTTTAATTTGTATAGGAATGCCACATGAATAATTATAAAGTAGACATGCGGAATTGGGAGAATGAGGAGTTGACATATGTCAAAATTAATGAGGTGATGACATGCGTCAACTTTGTTTTTCTCTTTTAGTATATACTAGAACAACACCCGTGTGTTACACGGATTTGTCAAAAAATAAAATTTGTGTCGCAAACTCTAATAGTTATAAGAGATTCAAAATACTAATTAAAAATACTAAAAAAGAAATTCAAAATTTAGAAGAGTACATACAATCGTTCACTTCAATTTCTAAAAAACTTATTTGTAAACTATATTATTTGTTCTATTTGAAAGTGTAACATCTTCGTCACAACAACGAATTTTCAAGCCGTATTAGTTTAAATGATTGAAAGAGTGCAATTTCAATCTTTGAATGTTTTCTAGAAAGGGAAAAAATCCCTATAAAATTGTTTATTTGTGCTAATTTCAAATACTTGGCCGTAGTTTGCTTTTGAACAAAAGCTAATAAATTAGTTATGCTAAAAATAATGAATCATTGACATGCTTAAGAAAGATATTTAATATAATTGTTATACCCCGTAAATAATTTAAATCACAATTAAAAGTATAATAAGTATTAGAGATAATAATTGAAATTATATCCTTATTTTTTGTATCATAATAATATTTAAATCATAATTAATTTGCAAACTCAAAAATAACTTCCCAATTTTATATCCTTGATTTTTGGGATTATTTAATTTACTGATTAAATGTTTGATTGGATTTTAATAGTTATATATGGAAATAGAAAATTTAATTATTAAGTTGATGATAAATTGATAGTAAATTGATATAGTAAATCAATTTATAGTTGGAAGAATAAGGTGGTGGTATGGTTTTGCCACGCGGCTAAATATGAAGGTGACACATGGATTTGGAAGAATAAGGTGTTGACACGTGTACCAAATTGTTCAGGAGAAGACATGTGGCAGCTTGTTTTTTCTTTTAGTATATAGAGTTGATGGTTTATTCATATTCACTATGATTATTTAAATTAATTTTGAAATAGTTAACTAGAAATTAATTAATGTCAGAAAATAATGCTCAGATATACAACCCAAAGATGATGTCCTTATTTACAATTAATTCAGAATGGTAAAAAAAGATTAAAATTCTCAAAATTCATTTTTCGTGAATGTATGTTTAATTTTTTTAATCAATTATTCTAAAACTATACGAAATTGTTAAACAATTGTGGTGAATGATCAAATTTATTGTGGTTGATTCATGTTTGGATATCAAAGAAATGGGTTATTTTCAGTTTTAGTACCTCAATTATACATAGTTTTCAGTTTTGATCCCAATGTTTCAGTTTAATCGAGTTTTAGTACCCAACGTTTTTTTTAATCAATCGGATACTGCCGTTAAATAAGCTGTTAAAACCGACGGTTGATTTGGTTGTAGAAGGTTTTCCAAACTTTCGAATGTATCATTTTTGGTACCCTATGTTTCTTGGTTTATCAAATTTGGTCCCTAGATATTTCAATTTTTATTCAAAGGGACGATCTTTTCAAGATCTCAACTCTTTAACTTTGGGCCACGAAAATGGTATCGAGCTCAGGTTTATTAAGAACTTTTAGTTAAATTTATTATATATATGTAATTAATAATTGGTGAGGAGAAATTACTCGAGATTATGGATCCGGACCGATGTCCGAGATGTACCCCTTACGGGACATATCGTCAAATATTGACGATGTATGCACAAGAACACCTTGACCAGGTTTCATATTGGGAATACCAACATGAAGAAAAGGAGCGGCAGGAGCCGAAGGGGAAACCTTAAGCGCAATGCAAAATGCGAAAGCAGAATATTATAAGCGATTCTGGATGCTTAACGGACACTTATATGTTCACTTGATGAACCTTCAAGAAACGGTTCATGAAAATTCCCATCGAGAACAATGATTCCGATGGAGTACCAGAGTGGAACGAGATACTTCCAGACAAATCTAAGATCTCCGAAGATCTTAGAGAAATCGAAGACGGTGCGAGAATTATGGCAACCGCCATATTCATTTACCAAGACAAGTTCATCGAGATCGAACGGATGGAAACGATGGTGAAATATCGAAGGAAACTCTTGAACTCCTTCATGATATTGAAACGAGTCAAGAACCTGGAGGAAAGGCCAAGTTCATCCGGAGGAAGGAAACGATTGATTTTGGGACAAGACCCTATTTACACCAAAAGGGAAACCAACCGAAGTCATACGAAAAATGACGGATGAGGAAAAGCTCATTGCTCTAATCAAAGGAAAATCCATCAAAAATTAAAAAAGATGGATATTGAAAAGATGAATCTTAAAGATCTACATGACCTGGTGAGAATCCTTCGGGATTAGGTATTGTAGATTTAAAGATGAACGCAGTGAGAATCGCTTTGGTTACCTATGACCCACAAGGTAGACCAATTCCTCCACCACCGCCACCGATTAATCCTAACATCGAAGAAAGCACGGGTTCACATCATGGAGCTCGGGACGAGAGGATCCCCATCTGCCGGGATTTCACGACCGGGAGTGATCCACTTTCGGGGACAGGAGGTCGAAAACCTCTTGCGGGGAACAGGACAACCTACCGGAAGGCCGAATGTTTATCGACGCCTTATGGAAGATCGCACCTCGACCAAATACATCCGTATGGGTTGATGTTAAAACTGGACATCCCGATTTTAAAAAATAGAAGTTCTCATTGATGAATGGGCTTCACTATGAGAATTTCAAAGCAGAACCCTCGATCTTACAAAGGATTCATTCATTTTACTCCTTGAAATGAGTCTTGAAGGATCGGTGAAGATTATCGGGATATGACCGATGCCGATCACGAAAAGTTCGGTCACATCGGGGAATCACTTAAAGGAATTGTCGATGGTATGGCAAAACTATTCAAAATCCAATTCATCGGCACGGGTTATTTCGAGGATTAGAGAATGAAAAAAGAAAGAAATATAAACAAGCCCTCTATAGCCTTGAGTTCTTGGATATTTGTCATATTGACGAATATATCAAGTTGTTCACCGAATACCGGTGGAAATCCAAGATTGAAGAAAAAGAAGCTGCATTGCCTATTCTTTGCCAAGATCCCGAGTCCCCGGAGAGAAATGCTTATCGGGAATACAAGGGTGGAGTCAAGTAGAAAGCGGGCGAGAAAAATGTCTTTCCTAAAGGCCAAGTTATCCGAATGGTGCTATCAAGCGACTCTCCGCACAGAATTACAAGAGATTAAGAGGAATTAACAAAGCGGTTCCTCTATGTTGCGTGGATAATGATATCCCAACGATTTGTGGGAGGTCAACCAAGGCGGCACAAGAAGAAGAAGGAGAAGCCATCCATACCGCCGAGGAAGCAACAACAAAAGAAGTGGGTCTTCATGGAGACCTAGAAGGTTCGTCAAAACAAAAAGCCCGAAGTTATAAATCGGGACAAAGACCAAGACAGCAGCGAGAGTAGAGCCTCATCATCGGTTCTAATCAAGCAAGTACCACAGAAATCCGGGAGAAGAACTTTCGGGCGTGCTCACACTAGAGCTAATGAAAGTTTCAAAGATCGTAATTGCTTTGGACATGCGAGCAAGAGGGCATATCTCAAACGGATTGCCCATACAATCAAAAACGAGGAGTCGGTTCAAGGCCACACCGTAAATCGAAGTTTTCATCTATTATCGGGATTTAATACAGGTGTATCAATTCGAGGATATTCCCTCGAGATGAAAGCATCTATGAAGAAGAGATCTATTCTCGATGATGGAAGTGACTCACTTTAATCGAGTCGTCAGTGAAGAAGAAATTCTTCACAGACAATCGGGGAGGATATGTCGGGATTTCTCTCTCACACGACGGTTTCTCATAAAACTCTTATGAGAATCATGAAGGAAGATCTAAAGCTTCAAGTCTATGATGGATTTACGATCGGAGCTATGGAAAAAGCATTGGATAAAATTGGGTTTCAGAATGAGAAAACACCAAATTATCCATAGGGTAACAACCGGAGAATTTGCTATTCCGATGGAGTTTCTAAGTAACTGATCGAGATGCAGATTGGTCCCTATTAGAGAAATACAAGAGATCAAAAGCAAAGTTAAAAGAGAAGTTGCAAATACACTCTCATGGATTCATATCGAGCCATAAGAGTAATTATTAAAGCAACATTCAAAGAAGGAATAGATTCGCCTCTTAATCTTGTTGTCTTTGACAAGCGAATCTCGCATCTCAAGGATTCATGCCTTGGAGCGATTCTGAAATTTGTATGCGGGGAAATTGGCATTTAATGTCTATCCTAGAATTGCATACAATTTGGGAGATCGAGACTTGAGAGAGTCCTAACCCTTCATCAAGATTTCAAAAGAGTCGATTTGATGAAAGAAGGAAACAGCCTTACTCGATCACATACAAGATTTCCTATGCTCTCTCGAATACCCATCATTCAAGTATTCTTGAGAAAGGAATTTATTGAAGTCCCAAGAATCTTTGAGGACTTTGCCAGGGTGGTGTTACCGAGAAATCATTGAATCTCCAACTATTAAGGAGATTGATATGATAATTCAAGATCAACCAGTCTTCAACAAAAGCCTGAGTCTCGAGTTGAGCCAGAAGGATGTCTTTCCAAGACGAGAATGGTGAGTAGCGGCCGTTGGGAAGAAAGGAGACCAAATGCGATTCAAATGCGCATCCCGATGTTTTTAAAAAAGCATGAGACCCGAAATGTCCGGAAGGATGGCGAGAGGTTGAAGTAATATTCGACATCACTCAAAAGGATAACATTTTTCCTTGTGATGTTTTATATTATCTCCAACAACCAATCGTTGGAAGGTATCAAGGAAGCCTGAAGATAGGAGAAATTGAGCTTACTATCACGGGGAGTTGCGGGGAAAGGTCCCTTAACAATTAATCGGGAATTGAATTTCTTGAGGAACATAAACCTTGGGAAAGATTACAAGACGGAATGGAGTTCACAGCCAAGTGGCTAATAAAAGATACGAGTAATCGATGACCACTAGTCCATTCTCCATATACATTTCTATTGGAATGTTATATGTCGAATACAAGGCCGAGTATTTCGCCGCCTATATTGATTCAGTCTTTGGAATATGTACCGCAAAGTCGGATGTTTTTCCTAAAGAAATTGGAGAAGATTTACAGCTATTGTAGGAAGAGATTTCTCTAAAAGGATTCTTATCCTTAACAGGGGAATTAAACAAGCGTAAATAATGATCGGAGGAGCGGGGGCGTACCCATGGTACAAAGTAAAGACGCCACCAATCTATTTCCATGATACATGTGTAGATATTTTGCCGGGAAACAATTTCCTGCAAACATTCAAGCGGTTCACGCAAGAGAACGGACGAGAAGACTTATTTTCACAACCTTATGTGATCATAAGATTATTGTCCGTGAGATCGGGAAGCATTTTACCGAAAAATGCCCATTAAATTTCGTGACAAGCGTGGTGATGAAGCCAAACTTCGCAATCTAAAAATGGCGGATCGAAGGAAATTTGGTGAAGCTTTATTATCCTATAGACAATTTGGTTCCATCCGAAGGATCGGAAGATATGGGATAATAACTTGTATTCATTCGTGAGTACAAGGAGAAGAACGAGTCACCCAGGAAGCCATTGCAGAATTATGGATGAGTCTAATGGAGAATCCACAAAGTGATGTAACCATAGAGGAACAAATATCACTCGAGGATATCAAGAAGAAGATCCAAAGGAATTACAATGAAGATCCTTTGGCTTGGTGGGATAAGAACGAGCTTAAAGCTTCCTTAAAGGTTAAACTGGAAAGAAGTACAAGTTCGTAAGATTCAAACAAATCCTTATGAACCGGGGAAGATCGTGAGGATATGCAAAAGATACTTAAGGAACATCTTGACCTTAAGTTAATTTCACCAGGAGTTTCTCCATACAAAGATCCAGGATTCTTAGTCGAAACCATGGAGAAATAAAAAGAGGAAAGCAAGACTTGTTATTAATTACAAAGGGATTAATAACATTTTGGAGTTCGACGGATATTATATCCCAAGCAGAGAGAACATCCGGTTAATCAGTATCAAAGGTGCCAAGATATTCTCAAAGTTCGATTGCAAGTCCGGATTCTACCAGATTAAGATGGAGGAAGAAAGTAAAGAAGTTTCTGACTTTCTCTACACCCACGGGGACACTATATTTGGAACGTGATGCCTATGGGATTGGCTAACGCACCCTAGATATATCAAAGAAAGATGGATAATCTTTTCAAAGATTATTTCGATTTCATGTTCGTGTATATCGACGATATTCTAATCGCATCAAAGAACATGAAGGAGCATCTCAAACATTTGGAAATATTTTGGATGTTTGTCACAAAGAAAAGGATTAGTGCTTTCGGAAAAGAAGGCGGTAATCGCAACAAACATGCATTGAATTCCTCGAATTGAAATCGATGAATCTGGAATTATTCTAGTAATCATATTGTGGAAAAGATACTGAGGATTTCCGGATACACTAAAAGACAAGAAGCGAAGCTTCCGAGTTTTCGGGAGTTGTTAATTTTTTGGAATGTTTATTAACAATCTAGCATACTACGGGAAGGTGTTTAGCCCATTACTTAAAAAAGATCAAAGATTCAAATGGGAAGATGAACATCAAGAAGGAATTAAGCAACTTAAAGAAGTTTGTAAAAAGCTTCCAAAACTTGCAATTCCCAAGACGAGGATGAACGGTTCTTTACATGATGCGAGTGATGATTGGTGGGTTAGTTCTTACTAAGGTCACACCAAATGAAGAAGTGCCATGCGCAGATATGCGGCCGGTTTATTCACATCCGGTGAAGCAAACAGATGGCATATCAACGAGAAAGAATTCTTTTGCAAATCGAGAAAGGCTTTTAAAAAATGGCCGTTATTTTTTGGCTAAGAAGTTTACTTTAAAAATTGATAATTCAAGTGTCAAGGTTTTTTAAAAAATAAAATTGAATCAAAACCGAGAAAAGGCTCGATTACATTTAGATGGCAAGCTGAATGTCAATATTATGATTATGATATTGTCATTATAAAATCTCATGAAAATATTCTTGCAGATTTCTTGACACGAGATGGAAGGACGCGCGTTCTTCGACGTGAAGTCCTTAAACGAGTAAGACATCTCAGGAAAACCTGGAGAGTCTAGAACGAGATTTTGGGACGTTATGTCTCAATGCGTGTTTGTTGGACGACTTCAACAGTCGACCAGTAAACCGTTTCTAGTCAAATACGAGCATGCCGAGTTCACTCAAGGACAATTGTTCTTAAGATGCAAGGGCCTCTCTTCCAGCCGCATCTCCTACGGTGCAAAAAGGGGCCGAGAGAGTACGGGGCTCTAACCCGGAGGTTATGGATTCAAGTACCATAATCACAAGTGTTGCGGGTGATGCATCCCCCGAGGGTGTACAAATCAGAATTTAATGTTGAAGCTCCGGTGTCACAACCCGAGTCTTCAAGTCAACCCAAAGACCTCTAGGGTAAAAGAGGGAGAGTTGAATCTTAGGCCCAGACAGCAAATCTAAGGTTCAACCGACGAGATTAAGATTTCTCCTATGCGGTATATCGAGGCAATGGGAGAAACTAGTTACAAGACAAGGTATTAACCCAGAGAAAACAATGGTTGATATCTCGAGGCAAGTATCCCGAGTTTGGATGAAACCAGGAAGTCATCCAAATGAAGACGAGGAATGGTATACTTTTGGAGCTTTAGCTTCAATCTATACCGTGTCACCAGGATTCCCGTAAATCTCAAAATTACCGAAATGGATTGGGAAGCGATTTACGAGACCTGGGCCAATAATCCACACTTGGCGGAGGAGATATTTTGGAATTGTATTTTATCGGTCAGCTCCCGAACCAAATGAAGAAAGGCTTTAATGAAGCTTTTCATTTCATCAAGCTAAGAAGACCGGATGGAAATGCTTTAAAATATATTAAGCGGCTTCACCGAAAGAAGGACCAGTGTTAGTAGGAGCATTTTTCAAGACGAAGCTTCTACCAGCACGAGCATGGGGTCTTTGGGTTTGTCTAATGAAATGGACAAAGTCAAATATCCATTCAAGTTCTTCCAGTCGGCGAATGGATCTTTCCTTTTGAATTCGATGACCGGATCAACCACGGGGTTTGCGTAAGAACTCTTCGAGACCAAAAGAAGAATTCTTTGGGAAAACAAGATTTAAAGCAAGCAAAGAAACTTACCGGAAATTCAGTAACATGGCGCATGTTGGCCGTTGGGTCGGCCAGGATCATCAAGCATGCCCGAACAAAAGGAACCCGAGTTTGGGAAAGGATTCCACCCAAACCCGACAGACAAGATCATGCACGGTGGAAAGGATAAGGGCCCACTCACAAGACGCGTTATCCTCGGGGACCACGTAAACCAAATTTTTAAAAGATTCCCGACAAACATCACATGAAATTTGAGTCACGCGGAGAAAAAGAAAACCAATTGGCGAGGCAATAATGTAGGATATGACGTAAGAAATGACGTCATATATATCAACAAGATTTGAAGTCCGCCTTTGAAGTCAGGACTTACCTCTATAAAATGCAGGATTTGAAGGAAGTTTGAGGACATCGAACATTTCCTTAGTTTTTTTACAATAAAATCGAGTGAAAATTTGTAATATGTTTGAGTGTTTAGTTTTGAATTTATGTATTTTCGAGTGCAAGCCTCAATAATGAGAGGCTAAACAAGTTTTCTCCTCCCAAAAGGAGATTCGATGTAATAAATTTTTCTTTAAGTTCTTAATAAAATAAAGGTTTTTTGTTCAACATGTGTTCATAGTGTTCTATTGATCTATCCCTTTGAAGAATTACTTTTTACGCCCTGGAGTAGGAAACGAACCAAGGCCGTGTCTTTGGCTTAGTCTTTGAAAGGGCCTCGGATAACTTGCGAGATCATCTTCCCCGAGGTGAGGTTGAACAGTGAGGAGGAGTTGTTTGTCAAACGATCCGGGGCGATAATTTTCCCGGTGGCGTTGCGAACCACTTAACCCGGCGGTGTTTCGGTCAAAAGAGGTATGAATTTTGAGGGATCTATTAATTTTACGGAAGCATGTTGGGCCTGATATGGTCGTAATGGACTATTTCCATTATTGTAGCAGAAGTAAAGTATGGGTACCTGGAAGAGATTATTCATAAAACATTAGGTACTTAAATTGAAAGGTTGTTCTAAGAAGAAACACGATATAACAGTTAAATCTGTTAGAGTTAACGAGAGTTAACGGAAAGGTACCAAATATGATTAATTTTGTGAACATTAGGTACCAATCTTGATTAGGTTGAAAACAGGGGTATCAAAAATGAAATTAGGGTATAGATTGGGTATGAAAAATGAAATTATCCCTCAAAGAAATTATTATCCAGGTCGGTTTAACCTGGTCCATATTATGGATCATATCAATCCCAATTTTTGTATGATTGAGATCCACATTTGGACCCCAGGATCTCTGGGTCCGGGGGCAACTTAGAATCAACGCGATAAATGGAAATGGAAATTTGGATATGTCTTTTAGTAAGAAATTAAGAGAAAAATATTTTTTTTTAAAAAAGAAAAATATAATTATGTATTTTTTGTAATAAAAGTCTAATTATCAGAGAAACAATAAAATACTTAAACCAGTTATCGAAAATATTTTATCAGGCATTGAGATGTAAAAAAAGTCTAATTATTAGCCCAATTTTTCTTACTATACCCTGTTTTTTTATAAGGGAAAAAATCATAAAAAAATTATATGTCTTTTTAAGGGAAAAAATAATTCAAACTATGGAAAAAACATAATTGGACTAGGAGTAGTCGAGCACGGTGACTATGCCCTTGGGCCCTGACTACTACTAGTACTTCTCCTCATCCTTTGTCTATATACTTCGGTTGGATTGTGTGATCTGATTCATTATTAATTTTATAGTAATTATAAAAAAGTAGAAATTTATTTCAGTAATTAAATTGGCACTGTAAGTTATAAAAATGTTGACGTGCGTTTTGGTCAACAAGCAAAAATATATAAAGATGTACTACGTGGAAATGGAAATGAGCCTTAGTTCAGGGCTAATTCTGTCTTTAAATATATAATTCCGAGCCGAAAGTTCTGGTCGGTTTTTCTTACAGCGTTGTGTTTACAAGTGTTTTCTCTCTTATTTCTTTCTTGTCATTTTCCTAATAAATGATACACTATTTATACCCATCTCATTAGTGGTCTTTTAATATCCATTATTACACTTAATACTTAAATAATTAAAAAGGGACATTTGTCCTCCGCTGAGTACGCATGCAGGCCAAGTGTTTGCCACTTGTCGACTCATCTGGCTGGTGTGTTGACAAGTGTCATCTTATTCATGTTAATGATATACTTAGTCTTCCTTAACTGTATGGTTATCCTTTGAAATTTCCCGCCGAGACTGGGCTCAAGCAACCGAGCCCAATTCATAACGTCATCAGTCGGTGGCTACCGGGTAGAGTTGTCGAAACGGCCGACGGGCCGACCGACCACTGCCAAAACCCGCCACTTGGCGGGCGCGGCGAGTTGGCCCGCCGAGGTGGCGGGCCGAGAAAACTCATCCAACCCAACCCGCCTTGGGTGCGGGTTGGGGCCGACCCGCCAAAAATTAAAAAAAATAAAAAATAAAAAAAATTCATATTATTAATTTTAATGAATTAAATATACTAATGGATAACAAGTACATATTTTATAAAAATATTATATACACTTTTATAAGAGATAAAAATATAAAATATCAATTATACTATTTTTTTGTCTATTTTATCTAATTTTTCTTTTTTTTTTTTTAGTGCAGCGGGCTAGGGCTAGCTCGTTAGGCCAGAGCCCGCCCTGGCGGTCTACTAAATACTTAACCCACCCCCTACCTAAGGCGGGGCGGGGTGGGGGCCTGACCGGGCGACCCGACCCATTTTGTGACTCACGCTATGGTCTGTGGGTCCCATACCTCCATATGCTGAATGGCCACGTGGATCAATTTGGTGCCAGCTCGGCTCGGGTGTCATAAAAAAATATGTGGGGCTTTTATTTTGTTTTGGGTCTATAATCCATAAGTGGGCCTATCGAGTTCTTGCCAAAAATTAGTTCAGCTGAATTTAATACCTAGGTAATGAATAGGAGGCTGCATTAATTTTGGATTATTGTTGTTCATTTGATATAAATAATAGATTTGTTTGCATTTAAATCACGTAAAATAGCTCATGGTTGGTCCATGCCCAAAGGAGGATTATTAGTCAACTAGTCAATTCTCATAAATTAATTAGATGGACTTAGATGCATCTTATTTATTTATTACATTCTAATCGTGAGTTTAAAAAAAAAAGTACTAACTGTGACAAGTCGTAAGAATGAAATAAAATCCAATTTTAAGAATCTTTTTACGATTAATGGAGACAAAATTATTGAGTTAGACACTTAGACTGACCCTGTTTGTCTAATTATCATTTTTTTAATCAAAAGTAATTTCTTTCATTTATGAGAAGAAATTTACCACATATTACAAAATCTAATGAAAAACAGTTACAAGCCCTACAGAAGACCTATACAGATCTAAAACACAAATTTTAAGCCTAAATAGATCTAATTGATATTTAGAATCAGAGTTTCGCAACGAAAACGTTGGACAAAGCACGTATCAAGGAACTTTATCTCGCTTATGTCACATATCGTCGAGTACTAACTCATATGAATCTTCTGAACAAACTCCACAAATGGGACAAACTACTGAAAAGAAAAAAACCACCTATTGGAAATAAATTTGTTGAAACTAAAAGCACTGAAAATTATTTCTCTCATCCTCGGTCATATGAAGAATGAGGGAAAAAGATGAAGAAGTAAAAATGATTCGGGTTTTAGAAAAAAAGGCAGAGAGGGACGAGTAAAAATATGATTTTTCCAAATCCTAATTATTCAATTTTATACTATCCAATACTTAAATAGAACCCGATTATGTATGCCGAGGGATTTGAGTTTATTTTATACTCAGGATAAATATAATCGAATTTTAGCCCAAGTATTTATCGAATGGATGACAAAATCTCCGCAAGGAACCATCCCGTTGATACCGGACTAAAATGGGGTGGGAAATTCCCGATTATTTCGGGGATGGAGATTTCCCGCTTGGTATTTATATCCCTCGTCCCTTCCCCGATCCCGTTTAGATAAAATGGAGATTCCCCATCCCAACCCCACCCCCTCACCCGAGAATATATATATATATATTATTAATAATAATTCTATTTGTAATATTTTTGTTGGGAAATTAATTTTTAGATTTTGATGAATGCCATGTAAAACTTAGAATAGAAAGTTGGCACCCCATTTTTGTTGTAAATTGCATTGTAATAGATAGGTGGGTCAGAAATTTGAGTTAAGTCACTATGCCAAAATATGCAAGAAGTCAACTAGAGACTAGAAGGAAGACTCATTGCGCGAGGCGGTGAGTGTGGCAAAGAAGAGAAGACAGAACTCGTGAAGGTGCGGTGAGTGAAGTGTCAAGTCAACTCAAGATAGCCAAGTCTCAAGTTGAAGTGCCGGATGAGTCATCCAATGATTGAAAGTCGACTCGAAGTCACCTGGGGAAGTCAAGGAAATGCAATCGAATCGAGATAATCGAAAGAGATCCGTTACGTAAGTCAAGAAAATTACTTAAACAAGTAATACTTCCATCTTGTCTTTCTTAAAGTGCTCGATCCCCGAAGCGTGCAAAAGGAATAAACAATGGGAAGCTCGCACGTGTCGAACTACGAAAAGTCAAGACTCATTCATACGAGGAAATGTCAATTCCAAGAATCGCAACAAGACAAGCCAACGACCACAAGTGTCTTTTGAAAATTAACCTATCTCTTCAACGGGAAAATTTTCAAAAGAACACTATAAAAGGCCGAGGAATCTATTTGAGAAAAGGTTAAGATCGTGACCTGGAACTTTCAAGCTATTATTCAAACAATAACCTACTCAAGTCATACAAGTTCAATCATCAAGCCTACATTACGAAGGAAATCAATCCAACACTCACCTGTGAAGGAAAGACAACTTCAATCGGTTGAAGAGGAAACATTTGAAGAATCAAGGGGTCTACATTCACGAAGGATTGTAAAAGGTTCAAGGTCGAACCGGTCTCAAGTTTTTGGAGGGCTTCGTGATCAAATCCAAGAAGAAGCTTGAGCAAGTGGTCAGTAGCAAGCAACGCCTGTGAAGAAGTTCTCGAGTCGCACGAGAAGCCACCGGTTTGTGTGACCAAGGCATCTCGGTGAGTCGAGTCCCAAATGATCAAGTCGGGTTGTGTGATCAAGACTTGCATCCGGACCGATAACCACTTTGTATATCTTGATCAATACTTAGTGGATTCCTCCAGGAGTTGGAGAAAGAGAGGAGTAGAAGAATTACCCCATCTTCGAACCTCTATAAAAATTTATTGTGTCATTTACATTTCAACACTTTAATTTTCGCATATTATTTCAATATCTCACGATAATTTGCTATCCAATTGATAATCAACAAAGTGCTAAAACCAAGTATTAAAACAAACTTAAACCAAATTCAAGGGTGTTAAGTCTTCCAATTTGAAAACATATCACGGTCAAGTTAAGTTTTAGTCAAAAGCAATTTGAGTTATTCTATCAACGGCTCAATGAGTGCGTTGAGTGGCTAACTCTTTGATTAACTAACTTAGTTGTCCATCAAGGACTCGTTTGTGAAGTATTAACTCAACGTTTTAAAAGGACTAAATCGAAAAGTAGGTAAGGTTTATTCAACCCCCACTTCTAAACCTTACACTCACACCCCTTGGGACCTACAATTTTGTTTTATTAATTATAAAAACTAAATCTTTAAGTTTTTATAATTTTACTTGTTCTCATTCTTTTTTTTTTTTTTTTTTTAACAAATTACGAATTTATGTTATTTTTAGTTATTTTAACTATTAGTTATTTTAAGTAATTTATTTTATAGATTTTTTATTATTAAATACAAGATTTGGAACTCGATTCCCGTGGGGATTCTACATCCCTGTTTCAAATACCCAAAGCGAGGAATGGTACGGGAATGATATATAATATGAAATTCTGAGATGGAGATGATATGTTCAATAACAGCCCCATCCCCATTGCCATCCCTAATTATTCATCGGTCCCTAAATCAAAATCATATTGAAATTGGAATCAAGTTGTAATCGGACCTGAATCCTACCAATTATTTCCTAATCGGATGCAATATACTGAGAAAGACTAGCCAACAAGCCCAATGCAAAAATAAAATAAAATTTGTACTAGTGTCGTGGATTTCATCCTTTTAACATTTTCCAAGAACACATAATTGTGTGTGTGTGTGTGTGCGCGTCTTTGGTTACCAAAAAATGCACGGCCCAGATTCTACTTATGGTTTCAATTTTGTGTGATACTTTTTGGTACAATTTGCATTCAAAAAGATCATAGGCCTCGAATTCAAAATATGAAGTTAAGTTGCTTGCAATAAGAGACATTTACATAAATATGAGATGAAAAGTGGTCCTTCTACATTTTTGGGGACCTTTAGAATGAAATCATTAGGGTGGGCATGTCATGGGCAATGTAAATTTATGATGACTGTGATTTATTATTATTATTATTATTATTATTATATTATTATTATTAATTATTTTTATTTTATTTTTTATTATTGTTATTGTTATTATTAGGTGTGAGTCTTGATATGGTTAGCGTCAAACTTTCCTAGAGATTTGCTCAAATAGTAAATTGAGCTATAAATATGAGGTTCGAGTTTCAGAAATATTACAGGTATTACTCGATTTCTATAGTAGATTTTGATATTAAATATTTGCAATATGCTTTGTCATAGATTTACCAGCAGAAATTTATGGATGGACTTGTTGTTGTAAAATATCGCAGTACAATTTATATTATCTGGAATAATCGAAAACTAAATTTAAATAAAATTTCAGAAATACAACTTTGAATAAATGAAATTACAGAATATGAATAAACAGAAAATAGCCCGAATTGTGTGTTGAACACACTATCCTTAAAACATATTCGTCCCCTATTTTGGATGTTTGTTTCTCAGGATAAGACGGGAAAAACCGGATTACCTATTACCTGGTGAACTGAAGAGATGCCTGAACTTATCACTAAAAATACAGGAGGCCAAGAGGAAGTGCATAACAATATGCAGAGAATAATATGATATTGAGTGTGTTTAGATTGCTGGAAAACTCAACTATTTATAGAGCTGAAAAAATATCTGAGAATTAAACTTGTTGCTGTTACACAACAATTCAAACATGTTGTTACGCAACAATTACAAATATTATTGTTACAAACATAACCTGCAGGTTATTGGAATTAATAATAAGTTGTTACAAGTTCTTATTTTAAATTTAAAATAAATTTTTTTTATATTACAGATTTTAAAATTCAAAAAATAAAATAAATCTGCAAAACATAGGTTAGACTGTGTGGCTCCATTTCGGTGATTTGCACCCCTCTGCGGGCGCGCGTGTAGAGAGAACCTCTATGCAATATAATTTTACACCTTACTAAAAGGTAGCATTATATATACTAGTCTCAAAATCCTTTGTTTTCCCATGTGGGACAAACACACATTTCAAAGAAGACAAACACATGTTTTCTTCTTTTAAATTAATTTTAATAATCCACTTTAAGATTTAATTTCTCCTTCATCCAAACACATTTTGGACAAATAAATATTGGATTTCGATGTTCTCATGGAGTAGAACAAGAATCCACTTTTACTTTTGTCGTTAGACAATCGAATTTTCAAGAAAATTGCACCCCAAATGTGCAATTTCCTTCACTTTTCCAGCAATTCTCCACATGAAGGAAATTTCGAGGATACAAAGATTTGGTGATAAAGTCCAACAGTTAAACCCAGCATAGGATAGGTAGGTGTTACCCTTTCAACCTTCCCTTATGAAATTATATTTACTTTACTAGCTGATCAGTAGGCGCGGCGTCTTTAAACTGTTCTGCCTTTTGTGTAAAAGATGATATACCTCACACAGGATTCTTCCTAACATACTTCAGTTCTCATTGTTATGTTTATTCATGGCCCTGAACATACGCCTGGTTCTGCAAGAGGTTCTAAGAGTTGAGCCTCACACAATTCTCTTCGAAGCGGCCCCACTTCTCTCTCACATAGGTGATTATTTTTTAAGAGTACCCGACATTACCCAGCTCGACTTACCGACGCGCAAGAATCATTAAAAGCCAAATGCTTATCCTCTTCTTTCTATGGGCTACACTGTTAAGGAATGGACAATGGGGAAATCCCTCCATGTTGATCCTATAGTCTTTTTACAATTAGGTTATCCCATTGAACCTAGATCTTGGGATCTCCAGTCAATTAGGTTGGGTTTCCATTGTATCAACTCATTTTTCTAGAGGTTTAAGTTCCGTTCCTCTTGATGATTTTGCAACTAACTCTCGATTTAACCCTTTGGTTAATGGATCCGCTAAATTATCATTTGACTTCATATAGTCAATAGAGATAACATCAGTTGAGAGTAGTTGTCTAATGGTATTGTGTGTACGACGTATGTATCTAGACTTACCATTATACATATTGCTATGTGCCTGCCAATTGCTGATTGACTATCACAATGTATACAGATTGATGGCATAAGCTTTGGCCATTTTGGAATATCTTCTAAGAAGTTTCGGAGCCATTCGACTTCTTGTCTACACTTGTCTAAAGCTATAAACTCAGACTCCATTGTGGATCTAACTATAACCGCCTGTTTAGAAGATTTCCACAATATGCTTGCACCTCCTAAAGTGAATACAAATCCACTTGTAGACTTAGAGTCTTTAATATCAGATATCCAATTAGCATCGATGTATCCTTCAATAACAGCAGTGTATCTTGTATAGTGCAGTCCAAAATCACGTGTATCTTAAATACCTTAGTATTCTCACTATACCTTTCCAGTGGTCATTCCCTGGATTATTCGTGTATCTGCTCAATTTACTCACTGCATAAGCAATGTATGGTCTTGTACAACTCATTAAGTACATCAAACTTCCTATGACTCGTGAGTATTCCAATTGAGACACAACCTCACCTCTATTCTTTGATAGATGTTGACTCATGTCTATAGGAGTTCTAGCTAATGACGTGTCATCCTTACTAAATTTTTCTAGAATCTTGTCCACATAATGTGACTGATCAAGTGTCAATCCATTTGAATTTCTAGAAATCTTTATTCCGAGGATCACGTCGGCTAAACCATATCTTTCATGTCAAACCTCGAGTTCAACATATCTTTTGTGGATTTAACTATTTTATCATTACTTCCAATGATAAGCATGTCGTCTGCATAAAACACAAAATGACATAGCTATTTTTAGTGTCTTTAACATAAACACATTTATCGCATTCATTTATTTTAGATCCACATTCTTTTATGGCATTATCAAATTTT
This sequence comes from Rehmannia glutinosa, assembly GCA_016081115.2. Classification (NCBI taxonomy): domain Eukaryota; kingdom Viridiplantae; phylum Streptophyta; class Magnoliopsida; order Lamiales; family Orobanchaceae; genus Rehmannia; species Rehmannia glutinosa. Next base: position 69,322,190 of record CM071929.1, on the reverse strand, counting down.
TCATGCCATTGTTTTGGTACCTGTTTCAAGCCATATAATGACTTGACCAGTTTACAAACCTTGTTCTCTTGCCCAGGTGCAGAGAATCCTTCAGGTTGTTCCATGTAAATCTCTTCTTCTAAATCTTCATTTAGAAAAGCAATTTTTACGTGTTAGTCCAAGTGGCTACGATAATCTAGAGGGGGAGTGAATAGATTATGCCAATTTTTCCGATTTAGCCCTCTTTTTCGAATGTAGATGCAATGACAAGAATGGAAGTGCGGAAAATAAACAACACATATTGATTTATAGTAGTTCAACCCACCTAGGGCCTAATCTACTACCACCCCGGTATATCCGAAGTGGATTTCGAAAAAGAAAAAGAATTTTATTAATAGTTACCAAAATTATGACACCTTCACCTTTGAAAAGTACCACACTCTTCTTACAACACCAACAAGAAGATTACCAAAATCTTTTAACACCTATGAAGAGTACCACACTCTTCAATACCTAAAATTACCCAAGTGTGCTCTTACCACAAGAACACTAACAATGTTATCTTGCTTTGGTAAACAAATTCAAGATTACAACTCGATTATGAAGTATACAACTTTGAAGTGCAAGTATAATCAAGAATAAAACTTAGTACTCAAGATGTGCAAGTGGAAGACTTAGGCTAAATACAACAAGAATATGAAAATTGAGAACAAGAAGTTTGCTTGTGTTTATATTGCTTGTGTAGTTGTTGTCTTGTTGCTTCAATCCTTCATCTATTTATAGGAGAGGTATTGAATTTGATTTCCAGACATAGCTCCTCCTTGGGGATTGAAATCTACAAAAAAATGCCAGTTAAATCAAGATTATAGCTGTTAGAAATCAATCCCTTAAAATCATGAAAAGTTGTATGCTAGTTCAACGGATAGTTTGCTGATAAACATATAGGTCGACCGGTCGAATAGAGATAAGAATTTCAAATTATACGCATAAACTTGTACAGGGCGACTGGTCCAAGGGGTGATCGACCGGGCAACCCTCAACCCTTAGTTGGACTGGTCCAACCCCTTAAAAATGAAGTAGAGAGAGTTTCTTTCAATTAAAGTTCCCAGGCACTGGTTGGGTCCTATTGGAAATTTTCGTACGTCTCGTTTCTGTTTCAAAAATCAAACTTTCAGGCACGGGTTGCCCTCTAGGGCGACCGGTCGAATACGAGACATAAGTGTTGTCCAATTTTTGTTAAAAATAAACTTCAAGAAATACTCCAAAAAATTAGAAAAATATTTTAAGTAGATTGAGAGTATTTGTACAACATTTAGAAACATTGTTTTGGTGAAAAACTTAGTTAAAATCATCAAAATTACGATAAAAATATTTATCTAACATTACGCCCATTTGATTTACTTCAAGATTTCGCAATGCGGCAATTGCAAGTACCAATCTAATGGAGTTATTCTCGTAACTGGAGAATACATATCAAAGTAATCAAGGCCCTCTTTTTGTCTGTAACCTTTAATTACAAATCTAGCCTTGTACTTATCAATTGTTCCGTCCGCCTTCAATTTCTTCTTGAAAATCCATTTATAACCTAGTGGTTTACTTCCTTCAGGAAGATCCACTAGTTCTCAGGTATGGTTTTGCAAGATGGAATCAATTTCACTTTTTATGGCGGCTTTTCATAATGGTCCTTCAGAAGAAGTTATAGCTTCTCTGTAGCTTTGAGGTTCACTTTCCAGCATGTAGGTTAGAAAATCTAGACCAAAAGATTTTTCTATCCTAGCTCGTTTGTTGCGTCTAATTTATACCTCTTCTTCTTTATTTTCTTGCTCTCGTTCTATTGAATCATGCAAAGACAGAGCCACGGCTCCAGTTACGGGGGCACGTGCCTCTGTAGGTCTTTTTTTGTTATTTATTCTTTATCTAATATTATCCCCAAAGTAATAATTTATAAAATATTAATAACATCATAAGACTAATATGATTATAATTTTATAATTTAAAAAAGTATGTATACTATTTTTTTTAAATGTTAATTGTGTTATATAATATTATTAGTGTGATACAAGTTTCTAAAAATTACATATTAATTACATTAAGAAGCATAATGTGCCCCATTAATTATTTTTGATATAACTTAAAATTTTATTTATTGTGTGCCCCCACTATGAAAAATTTCTGTATCTGTTCCTGGAATTATGTATCCGTTTAGAAGAGCTTGTTTCTTCTCTCAATCTGCACGGAAATATATTTTCAAAGAACAAGGCATTTCTCGATTCAATTATCGTGTTCTCGTGTATATCTTCAACTTTAGATTCATGCACAAGAAACCTATAAGCACTACTGTTATGTGCATATACACTAAATATGTAGTTAACAGTTTTGGGATCTACCTTCACCTTCTTTGGTGTAGGTATAACAACCTTAGTAAGACACCACACTCGTAAGTATTTGTAGGATGACATTCTTCTATGTCATAGCTCGTAAGGGCTTTTGTCTAATTTCTTACGGGGTACCTTATTTAAAAGGTAATTAGCTGTCAAGACAGCTTCCCCCTACATGCTTTGAGGCAAGCCAGAACTTAATAACATGACATTCATCATTTCTTTAAGTGTACGATTTTTCCGTTCTGCATTGTCATTCTATTGAGGTGAATAAGGTGTTGTTGTTTCATGTCTAATTCCGTGTTGGGCATATAATTCAACAAATGATGATTCATATTCACCTCCACGATCACTTCTTAACACCTTAATTTTCTTATTGAGTTGATTCTCAACTTCATTTTTATAGAGAATAAATTTCTCTATAGCTTCATCTTTACTTTTAAGAAGATACACATAACAAAACTTTTTGTTATCATCTATAAAAGTAATGAAGTACTCGTTGCCACCACGTGTTTGTGTCGATTTTAAATCACATATATCAGTGTGAATTAAATCAAGTGGTTCATTATTTCTTTCAATATTTTTAAATGATGTCTTCGTTAACTTTGCCTCAACATAAGTTTCGCACTTGTGCTTGGAATCAATATGTAATATTGGTATATATTCAAGTTAATTAATCTACATAAAGTATCATAATTATCGTGTCTTAGTCTACCATGCAACAAATTGGAAGTCTCAAGCAAGTAAACAGAAGAGTTTTTTATTTCATTAGCTTTAAGTTTAACAACCATTACATTGAGCTTAAACAACCCATTAGAAGCATAACCCTTGCCTACAAACATCCCATTTTTCAACAAAGTAACAACTCCTGACTCGAAAACAATGCGAAAACCATGCTTATCTAAAAGCGAACCAGACACCAAATTCTTACGAATGTCTGGTACAAACAACACATTATTAAGAGTCAGTTCCTTTCCAGGCGTCATCTTCAGAACCACTTTTCCTTTTCCCTTGACCTTGGAAGTAACTGAATTTCCCATGTACAACTTCTCGCCGTTTTCAGCTGGCTCAAAGGAACTAAATATTTCTTTAACCGAACATACGAGCCTAGTAGCACCAGAATCAATCCACCATTGTTTCGGGTTTGAACCTACCAAGTTCACCTTGGAGATCACCGCAGCCAGGTTCATATCTGACACCTCTTGAGAAATGTGATCAACCATGTCACCTTCTCGATTCTTCTTTGGTTTCTTGCAATTAGAAGCCTTGTGACCCTTGCTGCCACAATTGAAGCATTTTCCTTCGAATTTATTCTTGGAAATGCCTCCTTTTGGTTCTCAATTATTGAGCCCTTTACCAGTTTTCCCGATTTTCTTTTTTCCTTTGGAGCTTTTGCCATGCTCCACAACATTGGCTTTAGCAGCCACATGAATGAACAATTTTCTTTCAGAACATTTGTTATCTTCTTCAATTTGAAGGTTAACAATTAGTTCTTCAACGTTCATCTCTTTTCGTTTGTGTTTAAGATAGTTCTTGAAGTCTTTCTAAGCTGGTGGCGATTTTTCAATTATTGCGGCCACTTGAAAAGTTTCTCTCAAAACCATTCATTCAACAAGAATATCATGTATAATTACATGAAGTTCTTGCACTTGACTTATTACAGACTTGTAATCAATCATTTTAAAGTCTAGGAATTGCCTAACAATAAATTTTTTCGCCCCTGCATCCTCAGACTTATACTTGTGGTCAAGAGATTCCCACTATTCTTTAGCAGTTTGATTAGAGCAATAAACATTATATAGCGGATCTGCTAAACCATTAATTATATAATTCATGCAAAGGAAATCAACATGATTCCATGCATCAACCGCATGAGCGGCTTGAACATCTGTTTCATCCTCACTCAACTTTGGAGGATCTTCAGTCAAGAATCTTGCTAGGTTCAACGTAGTCAAGTAAAACAACATTTTTTGCTGCCAACGTTTGAAATCCAAGCCATTGAATTTCTCTGGTTTCTCATCATGATTCACCGGCACATTTTACGGTGGGGTTAGCCACTATCTGAGGCATAACTGGGTTAACCACGGGATTTGACACAACCTGGATTAGGCACAACTGGATTAGGCGTAGCAGTTGTCTCATTAGCGCCAATCGAACTCCCGAGTTCAAATCGGAAGCCATTTCTAAAATATGAATCAAAGTTTAGTACTTCAATTCATCGGAACAAATCCGACAAGAACAAGTTTATTAAAATTGTTCAATTTTTATGTTAATGGTCCAAAACAACTTCCTTTCACTCCAAAATATCAAGGGTATAATTTATTAGTCCAGAATAAAATTCGAACCAACACAACAAACAAGAGTTATTAGAACTCAATTGAATATAATTACAGAATATAGAATCCAGAATATTATGAAAAGCAAATTGAATTTGAAATTCAAAAAATCAACTACAAGAACCAATTGTTAATGAATTTCCAAAGTTCAAGATGCTACACTGAATTATTCTATAAAAAAATGTATCATGCCATCAGTATAACAATTATCTACTCAAAATAAAGTGGCTAATGAATTCGGAAAAAACAAAATAAGGCAAAAATAGAAGTGAATTTGATTAAACAAATTGCATAAGATTAGAAAATTCTGAATTCAACCAAAACAATCTAAAGATTGCTTCCACTTTTTTATCAACACAATTCTACCACATAATCACATATACAGAAGAGAACAATAAAATTAGAACTAAAATAATATAGTTCAAAATATGAATTCCAATGAAAGTCTTCAGTAGTGTGAATTACCAATCATCAAAACAAGTACTGAACTGGAAACTCAAAATCCGAATTTAATACCTTTATATAAGCTGTACTGAACGTTTTAACAAAATGATCTGTTTTAAGGTTGTCATAAAATATCGCAGTACAATTTATATAATCTGGAATAATCAAAAATTGAATCTAAATAAAATTTCATAAATACAACTTCAAATAAATGAAATTACAGAATATGAATAAATAGAAAATGACCCAAATCGTGTGTTGAACACACTATCCTTAAAACGGATTCATCCCCTATTGTGGACGTCTGTTTCTCAGGATAAGACGGGAAAAACTGGATTACCTATTACCCGGCGAACTGAAGAGATGCCTGAACTTATCACCAAAAATGCAGGAGGCCAAGAGTAAGTGCAGAACAATATACAAATAATAATATGAAAGTGCAGATGTTGAGTGTGTTTAGATTGATGTAAAACTCAGCTATTTTATAGAGCTGAAAAAATATCTGAGAATTAAACATGTTGCTGTTACACATCAATTCAAACCTGTTGTTACACAACAATTACAATTATTGCTATTGCAAACATTAACTTGCAGGTTATTGGAATTAATAATAAGTTGTTACAGATTCTTATTTTAAATTCAAAATAAAAATCTGTTATATTACAGATTTTAAAATTCGAAAATTAAAATAAATCTGCAAAACATAGGCTAGACTATGAGAGTCGATTTCGGTGTGGCATTCGTGTATGCAGGTCGTGCTCGAACACAAAGTCAGTAGTTTGGCGCGCGTGTAGAGAGAGCCTCTATGCAATATAATCTTACACCTTATTAAAAGGCAGCATTATATATACTAGTCTCAAAAGCCTTTGTTTTCACATGTGGGACAAACCCACCTTTCAAAGAAGACAAACACATGTTTTCGTCTTTTAAATTAATTTCAATACTCCACTTTAAGATTTAATTTCTCCTTCATCCAAACACCATTTTGGACAAACAAATATTTAATTTTGATGTTCACACGGAGTAGAACAAGAATCCACTTTTACTTTTGTCGTTAGATTCGAATTCCCAAGAAAATCGCACCCCAAATGTGCAATTTCCTTCACTTTTCCAACACTTGTTAGTTTCAGAAATAAAACAAAATACTAAAAACTTGTAAACGACATAATATCTTTGTAATATATATTTGCATTTCTTTCTTATAGACTTTACTGAATGCATGCACATGCACACGTGTGAACACACATTTAGGTTGTATTTGGATTGATGGATTTGGAGCTAAAGATTTCAAATCTATAATAACAAATTCATTGAGATTGTTTGCATGAAGTCATTTTACAATGAATTTCAAATCATTTGAAGTTATTTTCGGAGTCATTTTGAAGGATTAAAATTCATCTCAGATGAAGACATTTGAAATCATTTCTCCAAATTCACTCAAATTCAAATATTCTCATCTAAAGGCAACCTTATAGTGATGATATGAAAGTTTTTCAGGGGTTTAGTTAGGGAGTCATTAGTATTTAACGTATATTTAGATACAATCATGCATATTGTGTGTGATTGAGTGTAAACTTGTGTACATTCACAATAAATTTATGGTAGTTAGAGCATATATAACCATCCTCCAAAATAGGGGTAGACGCCAATTTGAAGGGAAAATTTTCTCCAACCCTACGCTATTTTCCAATCTAAAATGGGGTGAGTGAACAGTACGCATCTTAATGTAGAGGGTCATTGTTCACACTTCCGCTTTTTTTCTTTTTTTTTGATAATTTTTTTAAATGTCATGTTTTGTTCTTTTCTCTTAAATTGTGTATAAATGTTTTGTATCTCCATCAATTTATTAAAATAATTTTAAAGTTAATGTCTAATTATCATATTTTTTGTTTATTAAGATTTTATTATGAATTTTTATATTTATAATCAATTTCTTATACATATATATATATATTAGAAATTATATAATAAATTACAAAAGAATTTATAAAGTAACATTACTTAAAATACAAGTTAAATTAAAACACATATTCATACAAATATATTAAATTTATTATATTAAACATATATATATATATATGTTAAATTACAATTTGATAAAAGTATTTAGTTTTATTATAACAAAGAATCAAAGTGGAATATTCCAACTTGGAATAAAATTTAGAGTGGACTGTGATGGAGATTAATATTGAGTTCCTCCAAATTTTCCTCTACAATAGTGTAAAACTCACACCATTTTAGAGGAAACCTTTGAAGGTGCTCTTATCCAAATGGAGTATTCTCCAGGTGTAGCATGAATAAAATCATGCCATTGGTTGTAACGAAAATTCTCAAAATTTTCCCTCGTAAAATATTTTTGACGTAATATGGATGTTTGTGAAAGTTTCAAAAAATACTATATTCACTCATTTTTACTTTTCCAATCATCAATCACATTAAATTATTATTTTATTAAAAATATCATTATCAACTATCATCATTGCACAATTTATCACAAATGCACTATTCACTATTTCTTATTTTTCAAATCATCAATCATATCCAATCACTGTAGAAAAAACCATCATTTTCAACTATCATTGTCACATTTTCATTCTACATCCAACACACTCCCAAAAACTTTCACAAATTTTTAAAAATAATTTTTCACCACTACTCACTTAGAAAACGAAAATGGACTGAATGAAAAGTCATCCACTTGTAGCATTATGTTTTATAGTACACTTTTATATATTAACATGTAGATCCTGTGAATTGAATCTTTTTTTATAGCAAAGAAAATATATTATTATTAATCAATTTGAAAAAAGAAGATACAATACCCTGAAGTCAAGCGAAAAAAGCAAAATAAGCTTCCGCCTTTCAAACAATGGAAGAGAGGAGCAAACAAGAAACTAGACAGATACAATAGATCATAATGTATCAAATCAAACACTACACTGTGATTCTTGGTTGGATGAGTGACTATTTGTACTTCTAGATAAAGTTTCGATGGTCCATACCAGACACTTTGCTAATTCGCAGATCTACCTGAAATTGTTGAATAACTTCGAATGGCGCCCCTAGAAGAACATATATACTAGTATTTGAATAGATCCCCAAAAAAAGAAAAACGAAAACAACAAAGAGACAACACAAAAAAGCAAACCAACTTCTACAGTCCACAGAGGGGTGAAAACTACTTCCGCCACCAAGAGAGAAATTGAAAAACCAAGGACGAAGGAAAAACAAATTACTTTATCCTCTTCTCATGGTGGGAGAAAAGGGAGAACATATTGTTTTTATAGAAAGCAAGAAGAGAAAGGAGAGTGCGGCTAGGGTTTATTACACCTACATTTTCTGAATCGAATCGTTGAAGTTTATCTATGTTGATATCTATAATTTAGAGATATCACCTCAACTTAGCTTAGTATATTAGATATGTTTTGGGTTAATGATTTGATATGTATATATATATAGGTATTGGATCAAATGCGGCAGAGGTCATTACGTAAGACAGTGTGGATTAATCTCAGCCATTTATTTATCAAATCCTAAGGATGATATTTCTTTTAGCCCTTTTTTCACTGATAAGGGTAATTCAGTCATTTTAAAAATGAGGTTTTTCCTTTTTTTTTTGGTAACTATTCATAGGGGTTTTTTTTTGGGATTGATTATTGATCTCATTCCCGCTTTCATTTCTTATTTCCATTTCAAAAGTTTTTCTTCAGTTTTTCTATGAACGTCTGCTACTAGGTTGAAGAGTTCTTACCTTTTCTCTGTACTCGTTTTTTTGTTCGAATCGGTTGTTCCCCAGGCTTCTCAATTGTGTTCGTGCAGTGGGATTTATATACAAATTTATGTAATCAGTCACTATTCCTAATGGGCACAAGTTACAAATTAAAACTTGATATGCATTAATGTTACGATTGAGTTATGCATAAAATATACACTGACTATGCATCAAAATTACAAATGTAATCTATCACTATTCCTAATGGGTACAAGTTACAAATTAAAACTAGAAATGCATTGTTACTACTTAGTTATGCATTAAATATACATTAACTATGCATCAAAATTACAAATGTAATTTGTCACCATTCCTAATGGGCACAAGTTACAAATTAAAATTAGATATGTATTGTTACTACCCAGTTATGCATCAAATATACATTAACTATGCATCATAATTACAAATATAACTATGCGTTCCTCAGGCTTCTCAATTGTGTTCGTGCAGTGGGATTCATATACAGATTTATGTAATCAGTCACTATTCCTAATGGGCACAAGTTACAAATTAAATCTAGATATGCATTGTTACTATTCAGTTATGCATCAAATATACTCTAACTATGCATCAAAATTACAAATATAATTTGCATTATTCCTAATGGGTACAAGTTACAAATTAAAACTAGATATGCATTGTTACTACTCAGTTATGCATCAAAATTACAAATGCAATTTGTCACTATTCCTAATGGGCACAAGTTACAAATTAAAAATAAATATGCATTGTTATTATTCAGTTATGCATCAAATATACACTAACTATGCATCAAAATTACAAATGTCACTATTCTTAATGGGTACAAGTTACAAATAAAACTAAATATGCATCGTTATTATTCAATTATGTATCAAATTACACTAACTATGCATCAAAATTACAAATATAATATGTCACTATTTCTAATGGGCACAAGTTACAAATGAAACTAAATATGCATCATTTTTATTCAGTTATGCATCAAATATACACTAACAATGCATCAAAATTACAAATGTAATATGTCAATATTCCTAATGGGCACAAGTTACAAAATAAACTAAATATGCATTGTTATTTTGAGTTATGCATCAATTATAAACTAACTACGCATTACTTCATTTTATAATCCATGAACAGAATGTATTCACGATTTGAAGAAAACTCAAGCATACAGTAATCTAACTATTATGGATCAAAATTCAACATGAATTAATATTGTTATTTTTTCGATCCCAATTTACGTGTTAGATTGGATTCCAATACGATTGTTAGTGAGTATTTTGATCCTCCACTGTGTTCATGTTGAATTGTCGATCAGTTTAATTTTTTCGTCAGTTTTGCAGGAATGACAGAGGTATGATGGCATTTTTTGTGAGATATTTTCAGTTATGGACGTGATCCTAATCATATCCCATGATATATGGCATGTACATGCTGATATTATGAGAAATTTGTCATACCATTTTAATGAATTACTATATTATCCTTTTAATGTGTAAAATAATTAGTAAATGTTCTTTATTTGATTGTAACTGATAAGTGTCTTTTTATGCATCTTTTATGTGTTTATTTGAGTAGAATTTGAGTTATTTTATTGTTAGTTTCGTAAAAATTTTATTATACATAGTTCATATTACTTTGAGGTGCTTTTATTGATGTAGATTGACCATTCAGAGCTATTTTTGGTGAATTTCGGACCACGGATTCATGTCAAAATATACCACGGGATTTAAGGATTCAAAAACGCTCAAAATCCCAAGCTAAACGCGTCATTTCAGGGGCTTTTAGGGCGAACACGACTAGGGAGTGTCGGGCAACACAACCGTGTTTCAACTGGATCGAAAACGAGAAAAAAAAGCACCAAACAGACCCAACACGACCGTGTCAAACGACACGGCCTGGCCGTGTTGGGAAGTACGGCCATGTTGGCCTGACTTTCTGAGAGATTAAACAGCACGGCCTGGCCGTGTCCGGGACACCTTTTTGCAACTTTTCCATGCGGAAATTATGGAAAACTCACCAACCAAGCTTTTTGACCACTTTTGTACACCTTTAACACCCGATTTTCCAGCACCATGTCGTCATATTCCCTCAATTATCACATGAAAACAAGAATTCAACAACCCAGCTATGGAAGTGGAGCATTTGTTAACAAAGGATACATTATTAATGTATTCTTGCACAAAAATGACGTCTATAAAAGCCAAGAGTATGAGTTGGGAGATTAATTCATAATTCATTGTTCATTCATTCAAGATTCATGTACATAGAGAGCAAATTATATTGAGAGAAGAGAGGGAAAATAGAGTGGGAGATTGAAGAACTTGGAGAAGAAGGCTTGGAGCAACATTATTGGAGTCAATCCATTTGAGATTTTGAGAAAAGATAAGTACACAATGTCTACAACATTTAAATATTCTTGTGTAATTTATTCTTTTGTCAAAATCATGTGTAGCTAAATTTATAGTGTTTGAATGTAATGAACTCTAGGATGGATTTGTGATTAAGACTTGTATGTTTTTAATATAATCTTCATGTTTTATGTGATTCACTTATATTATGCTTTACTCATTCGAGTTAATATTTCCGGGATATTGATTTGAATTTTATTCATCATCGGGTAATCGAGAGATTTATGGCGAGAAAAAACCTATATAAGTGAAAAAAGTTGCATGCAATCCTAGATATAGGACGACATAAATCTTCTGGATTAGGGTCAAACATAATATGAGAATTCACAAATCATTATAATGCAATATTGGGGGTTTTAACTAGAAAGAGATTTCAGTTAATCAACTTGAGATTATGAGATTTTCACCTTGGAAGAGGGTTTAACTTAAATCGAGAATTTTTACGGTCCATGAAACATGAGATTATGTTAAATGGGGTTGGTTATTGCTTAAGGGTTTAAGGTTGTATTTTATCTTGTTTAAATCACAAAAATATTCTAGAGGGATTCATATTCGAACACATTATTATCTCTTGATCTCCTATTTTACATCTTCCGTTATTTTATCTCTTGTAATTTGTTGATTTATTAAGATTCCTTTATTTTTGTTATTTTCACAAACAAACCCCTGAATATTGTTCGATTAGATAATTGAAAGATGGTAACTTGAACCATTGATTAGTAGATGTGGATGGTTGTGATCAATGCGATATATATATATATATATATATATGGCATTAGACTAAAATTTTGAAAGCTATTTTTATTGACCTCCACAATCAAATCAAATCAAATTAAATCGTAAATGTGGAAACATTAACGACATGATTGGTATGTGGGAATGGGGTAGGAATGGAATGAGCATTCCTTGTTTCATTCACATTCATATGCTTGATATGCTTTAGTAATGGGAATATTCATTCCCATGGAAATCCCTATTTCCAAAAGTAAGGGAATGATCATTCCTCCTCTCCCCCATAGGTTTAGCTATTCCCAATCATCAAGAATGACTCAAATTTTATTTTTACTAAAATTATCTTTCTATAAATAACTAAAAATGTTGGATATAATCTATATTTTCGAAAAGTAGTGTTAAAAATAAAAAAATATTTATTATTTAAATATGAGTTATATTTAATATTTTAATAAATCATAATCAATTTCTATCATTATTCAATAATTAAATCACAATTTTGATATAGAGTTCTTTTGTTGATTTTCTATATTTTCTTATAAAAAAATAGAGATAATTACAAAAATACCCCTGAGGTTTGGGATAATTACATAAAAACCCAGAGATTTTTTAAAATTACAAAAAAAAACCTTGAGGTTTGATTCTGTCTTACATTTTCCCCAACAAAAACAAAATATCAAAACCCTCATGATATTTATAAAAATACTATAGTTACCCCTTAAATTTAACACATAATCAAACCGATGGGATTTTTGTAATTTTAAAATATCTCGGATTTTTTTTTTTTGTAATTAGCCCAAATCTCAGGGGTGTTTTTGTAATTATTCCTAAAAAATATTATATAAAATATTTTTGATATCATAGATATAAATCTATATATATAAAAGTATATATTATTTAGCACACATTAAAATAATCTTATATCAATTTACGAATAACATATTTAATAAAATTTTATTTAAGAGAATTTGATACTTTAAAATTATTTTTCTCAATTACTATCATTAATTTATAATTACCAATCAAGATATCTAAATCAAGTAAAAAATCGTCATCCATTCATTTCTCCATTCCTTGTACATACCAATCATAGGAATAGTAATACTACGTCATTTCATTTCTAATGTTATTCCATTCCTAAAGTCATTCTATTCCAACCTAATTCCATTCATTCATACCAATCTTGCCGAAAAGTAGACATTTGTAGACATATTAGCATGGCCTAATATAATTCATGGTTTCTAAAGTATCATGACAACTTTATTAAAATCCTATAATGGTATGTAGGTTCAATGGACAAAAGCACTAGCTAGTGAAAAATGGTAATTGGTTTCACTTATTAGAATTAAGGTCAAATGATTCAAACTCCATCCTTAGAGCTCGCAATTAGGTCGAATTGTGTCAGGCCGGTACTGGCGCGCCTAGCCAGCGAGAAAAGTCAGGTTAGGCCGAGCCGACCTAAAATTCCTTCGGATCAATATTTTCATAGCTCAGCCTCGCCGTGTGGTGTATTTTGCCTCAAGCCAGTTGGGCCGACCGGGTCATTTGGCTCATTAGGCCTGGCCAAATAGGTTTGATACTTTTCGGGCCTCCAAATTGATGGCTCAGTCTGATCTTATTGTTGGGCTGCCCAGGTCGGCCCACTAGAGTAGATCCGTTCAGCTAGATCCGTCTAACCGTTAGACCATCTAATGGGAGTCTACCTCTACATAATTAGTTTCAAGATTTCCAATTGGATTTATACTAAAATAGTGAAATTCTCAAACTGAAACACTCGTTACTCGTCATAAATCTAACATTATTATATCAAGAAATGTTTACAAAATTAGATCGGTGATCAACTTAGTCTTAGTATCACCCATCAGTAGAGTTGTCAATTTAGGCCCGGTCCAGTGGGCTGGCCTGAGGACCAGCAAAGCCGTCGGGTTGGGCTCCAAATTCTAAAAATAGTGGTCCAATTACTGTTTAGCCCGTGCTGGCCCGCCCGACCCGTTTGACACCTCTAGCCATCAGCAGTTCAATTGGTCATACTGTTTCAACCACCGGATCAATTGATTTAATGAAAATAAATTAGATTTTTTATTATATTTTATAGAATGACAATGTAATAGACTAGTTGCTATGTAACACAATTTAAAGGTTAAAAACAAATTACCAAATAAAATATAGAGGAAATAACACTAAATTTCATGTACTATTCGCATTTTTACACTTTATCATATGAACTATTTTTCGTTACACTTTATCATATGAATTAGGTAATTTCTGCATGTTGCCCTATATGGACATTTTTACCCCTAAAATTTTATTTTTCTTAAAATAATAAAATAGTTCATTACGATCATATCCAACCGATCATGCTTCCGTATAAAAAAATCAATAATCTCTTAAATTCATACATTATTTGTCTAGAATGTAGAGCTGTCAAAATATCGGGGCCAGTCCGCCGGACCAATTATAAAATTTGGGTTGGGTCAGACCAAACAATAGTCGAACTGTTAATTTTGGAGCTCAACCCATAAAATTACATTATAAAATTCGGCCAACCAGGCTAGTTTTTCGGGCCTAGCCCAATAAAAACCGCAGCTCAGCCCAGTAAAAATATAGGGCCGGCCCGTCGGGTCGGAATTGACATCTCTACTAGAATGTAGTTGAATATTTCTGGTTAGTGACGATTATTTTCATCGGTAATTGACGAAAATTATATTGTTTATTTTTTAGCCCCGAAAAACACCGGGCATATTTGGCCCTGCTCATTGGCCCAAAAAACCGGTCCGATTGGCCCGAATTTATAGTGTATTTTTTTAGGTTTGAGCTCCAAAATTAGCATCTTGACTATTGTTTGGTCCAATCCGGTCCGACTCGATTTTTACTATTGGTCTGTTAGGTTGGCCTGGCCCGGGCATTTTGATAACTCTATATTCTAGTCAAACAATGTATGAATTTAAGAGATTATTGATTTTTTCTACGAAACCATGATGGTTTGGATATAATCGTAATGATCTATTTTTATGATTTTAAGAAAAATAAAATTTTAGGGTAAAAAGGTACATATAGGACAAAGTCCAAAAATTTACGCAGTTTATATGGTAAAGTGTAACAAAAAATAGTTCATACTGTAAAATGTAAAAACGTGAATAGTATAGGGATTTAGTGTAATTTCTCTAAAATATACCACATCTATAAAACAAAACTTCAGGGCTCTAATCTTTCGTTAAAAAGAAAAAGATAAAAACAAAAAATAAAATTAAAAGGTAAAAGATTAGTTTGACCAATTTTGACCGATTCCATTAACTTTCGACCGGTTTCATCATAACAATATTTTTTTAAGGAAAAAATAGACAGAATTGATGTTTAAAAATGCAGTCGAAGAGTCGTCGAACCAACCAATCCAATTACAAATATTTTTAAAACATGGAGATGAGGAGAAGCAAGTCATGAAAAGTACTACTTTCATTAATCTATTAGTCAAATTAGGGTTGTAAATGAACTGAGTTTTGACAAACAGCTTGGTTAGCATTTGTTTATATTCGTTTATTAAGCTTACTGAATATAAACAAACAAGAAAATTTATTCATTTATGTTCATGAACTGTTCACGAACATGTTCATTTAGTTAATTTTAGTTTATTATTTATTTTTTAATTATTAATTATATATTTACCGCTTAATATTTATTGTCATTTATTATGAAAAACAAGTTTATTTTATAAGTTTAATATTACAACATATTTACATTTGCCATCGTCAAAAAGTTCATTTGTTTTGAGTTGAGCGTTCATGAACAATGTGTATTTAACTTTTTTATAAATTATTTGAGTGAATAATCAAATGTACTTTGGTGCGGGTCGCTTGGTTCAAGCATAGGTATTTCGTTCGGATGACCTGTAATAGAACAAATGTTAGGCTAGTCGGGAGGGTCCCCAGCTAAGACCCTCCGATGCTTAGGGTCAAAATAAACTGAGGAGCGAGATGAATAGTAGAATAATGAGATACATGTATCAATGAGAAACTGGTCGGGGGTATTTATAGTTTTGGTTTGGCTAGGCCGTACATGCTAGCTCCATTGTCCTGATCTCCGACTCCAAGGCCTAGATATCACCATCACTGAATCAACGGTCAAGATTTCGGGTCAATCTGGATAACCACTTCGGATCGGGTTTGGATCCTTTTGAGAAAATGTGGATCCTATATAGGAATAGGATCTACCTAGGTATCACCTCGCTTGGGGTCGCGTGCTCCTTAAAGTGTTGTCATGCCCATGCGGTAGGATCCGACCCAGGTGTCTCTTAAAGTATTTTCATGCTCACGCCGTGACTATCTTGAAAACCGAGCTCGTCTCCTCGGTTCGCTCACGAGCTCCGATTAGGAAAAAGAGTGAGGGCAATATAGGCTTTTATTTAGATCCATATCAATACGTACACATGCATGGTCATATAAATGTTTATGAACAATTAATGAGCATGTGAGTAAACCGTTCGTGAATGTTCGTGAATATGTTCGATTATTAAACAAATGAGCACAAACAACTTTTTAAAATAAACAAGCGAACACAAACAGTCTTCGTTCGTTCGAGTTCGGTTTGTTTACCCTAGTTAAAAAATTGGGTAGTTGTCATTGCATGGTGGCGAAATGGGATTTTGTCATATTAATAGCTGAACTAAACGCAACATGAGTTTATATGTGAAATGAGCAAAGTGTGCTTCAACAGTATATATAGCTTAATTTTCATCTTTTTTGCATCTTTATCCAGACAATACTCGTACGTGCACTTAAGGGAGAGTTTGCTCGATTGATATTTCCTTTTTCACTCACTATTTTATTGAATCAGATGAATGACATGTGTACAATATAATATTATAAACGTACACATATATTTAATCTGGGGGAGGATCAAGTGAGTCTATGTCTCTAGGTGAGACACAATGGACTAATATCAACCATCCCCTACTATTAATCAATGAGTGTGATTTAATGGATAAAAATTATATTAAAACATTAATTTAATCAACATAAGGGTAATAAGATAAAATAACATAATAAGGTAGTTACCAAAATAGAATCAAATCTCTTTCTCTCTCATGTATCTCTCATCTCACGTGTTTTTCTCACTCTCTCACTCTCTCTCTCTCTCACGCCTCTCTCTCTCTCTCTCTCTCTCTCAATTCCACCATTAATGCAAATTTGAAAAACTTGAACTGTGAAAAATAAAAAACAGTGAAGAAGATGCGCTTATGTTCGAATCATAATGCATGATGAATCATCAGTCGTGGAAAAAACTCTACCCAACAGCATCAATGGTGTAGACATCGATGGAGAACTCGAAACTATCCATTAACACCAACTCTTAAAAAACTGTAATTTTCATGAATAGACGATGCATAGATACTTATGAAATTATGTATAAATACTTATGAAACGATGCATAGATACTTATGAAACGATGCATATATATGTAGGATATTATATATTTGAAAATATGCAACAAAAATCAACTAAATATGCATTATCTGAAAACTATCTATGCATCGCAAAAAAACTAATATGTAGTATAATATACCCAACTATGCAAGACGTCATAAACTATGCAACAAAATCAACTAACTATTCATTATCTAGAAACTATCTATGCGGCGTGGAATAACTAAATATGCAGTACATTATGTAACATCTCATGTTTATAATTTCCAAAGACAACATCTCATTTTCACAACTAAATATACATTATATTGAACCTATTTATGCAGTGTAGAATAACTAAATATGCAGTACGTTATATTCAATTATGTCTTGTTTTCGTAAAACAATGTCAACAAAATAACTAAATATGCATTATTTGATAGCTAATTAAGCAGTAGAAAAACCCTAACTATATTGTAAAATAAAAATATTTAGAAAGAAAACAGCTTCCTTAAATTCCGCCACAAAATCCTATAGTTTCAATCTCATAAAAATAAAACCACTGGGACCACTAATTTGAATTACAAAATTACAACCTTACCCTTAAAATCAGCAAAAGTTAGGAAATAATTAAAAAAACTGAATTAATCACATCCCTTTATTTTTTAAGATCAATGGGTAAGATGAGTCCACACTGTCTCACCTAAGAAGGGTGGTCTCATTTGAACCAAATCCTATTTTATCCTATATATGAAGTAGGGAATGAAACGGTAAAAATGGAGTAGGAGATCTCATCCCAAATTTACTGTTGTTTGTGAGTACATAATGGTTAAAAATCTTCCCATTGGGAAGAATTTTATGTTTATTTAAAAGAAAATGGAATATCATTCCTTAAAGAAAATGGAGTATTATTCCTCAAGCCATCTATATATATAATAGCAGAAGTTCGGAACTTTTTTTCCCGCACTTTTTGCTTATTATATTAGGAAACAATTGTAAACATTATAAATGGTAATTATTATAAATTCTTATATTAGGAAAATATTATAAGAAAATCATTGTAATTATATAAGTTAGGAAAATATTATAAGAAAAGATTGTAAAATGTATTCCTACTTTACATGTATATAAATTAGGAAAATATCATAAATGGTATTCCTATTTTATATGTATAAAAATTAGAAAAAATTTATTTACTTATATTCCTACTTATACCAAAAGTGAGTTTATAGTATAAATTCTATCTATATATAATATATAGATTTTAAAAATATTTTAAAAATTATAAATAGTATTTCACCATAATTGATATTAGTATATGTCAATTCTTTCTTAAATATATATTACAATGATGTGTTGATTCTATACATCATATCTTCATCAAATATATTATTTATTTGTTTCAATGGTGTCGATGCAATTTTGTACAATATAATATTAATTAATCAAATTTTAGATACTCATGACTATTCAAACTTTCATAAATTAAATAATAGTTAAAATAGATGAATTATGATTTTATGTATCTTCAACCATTGAATTAACAATTGATTTTGTGTTCAAAGTTTTTTTTGGCAGCTTATTATTTATGTTAAGTCTTCTTATATTTATATTACTTAAATTGCATTATTGTTGATTCTAAATTCGTAGCATAACCACCAAATATGGCTTCATCTTCACGGTTTCTTCTATTTCCATTTGCATCAAATGTCCCGCCAACCTCGATAGTATTGAACTCGAATTCTGCAATAAACATAAGTTTTTATATAAACTATATTGTAGATTTGTATGGACAATATTTGGCGAATTTTTTTTTTATTATTCTGTTTTGTTGTATTTTTTTTAAGTTATTTTTGTATGATTTGTTTATTTTTTTATTATTCCTCATACTAACATACTTTCTGTCATTATGTTTTGTATCAACATTTTTTGTGTTAACATACATTTTTTGTTCATATATATAAACTTCTATCACCGCCAACAATTTTTTTGTTCTTAGTTTTACAGTTTTGATTCGGCAAATATTGTTTTGTTTTGATTCGACAATATTTTTTTGGTTATTAGTTTTATAGTTTTGACTCGGCAATTACTTCTATATATTTATTATAATGGTTTCTTATATTGTTCAATTAGAAATTCATTACAAATTGTAATTATATTAAAAAATTGTGTCAGCGTCTTCCATGCAAATTCGGCAGTCAATTTAATGGTCTTACACCATTAAATTGTGACATACATAATGTGAACGGATACACTTGGATGGTCAAAATGGTTAGCCCCTATAGCGCGTTCTATTTTACAGATGGATGGAGCAAATTCGTCCATGATAACGATATTTTAGATGGTGAGGTGTTCATTTTCTCTTATTGTGTCAACCACGTTTTTGATGTGTCAATATTTTCTAATGATGATTCTTGTGAAAGAATCCATGTGTACCCGACTATACATGTATTTGATATCAGTTCAGGTAATATATCATAGTTTAAATCATATATATATATATATATATGATATTTTTATTTAATTATAAATTAATTAATTAATTGATTGATCTAATTAATACGTGTGCAATAGGCAGCGATGATTCTGACGATGATGACATTAAGGTGGATGCTATTGAGAATCCGACTTTTCGATTGATTCTCTCAAAGTCACATATAAAGAAATCTCGCTTGGTAAGTATTTACTCATATATGTGTGTGTAAGTTAACGACATCTTATGTTTATTTAGTGGTGAACTTTTTTTGTTAATATTTTTTTTTATCATCAACCTATACCTATGAAGTTTTGGAACAATTTTATGAAGGGTACATACAAAGAATAAAATTATGCAATTATAAGGCAAAATGGAAGACAATATTGAGTCAGATTAAAGCAAGAGAAATCCAAGATTTTCATGCAACGTGGTTGCCAAAATTATAATTGTAGTATACAATTAATAAACTGATGATATTTAATCCTATAGATATAATAAGTATTTATTATTTTCTAATCAATCTTACAGATACAACGAGCTATTGATTGTAATTTTTTAAAATTGAACCTTGGTAAAACAATTGGTGGTATCTAATTGTACTTTTATTCATAGACAATGTCTATTAATATTTTATTAATAGAATTTGACAATACTATGTGAGCGGATAATTGACAAGATGTTTAAGAAAAAAAAATGAGAAAATCGCATTTTAAGATTAAATATTTATTAATCTAGAAAATTTATAATGTATTACTTTTTAATAAAAAATACAATAATTGGTCAATGGGGCATTTTTTTTCCATTCACAAGGGAGTATAATTGTATAATTAGACAACAATGTTTAGCTTAAGAAAATTGATTGAAAGATTTATAAAACTCAAAATGGTAACAAATATTTATTGCTCGGAAATATTGTATATATATCTTTCATATATTGATTGAAATTATTTTTTCTGCTGCCAAATTCCATTTATATTTAAATTAATTTTGGATTATGGACTTTTTTATGGATGATTTTGAAAATATTTTATTATTAATAAGATGTTTGGTTTTTATATCATGCTTTTGAAGGAATATCTGGATTTTTATTTCATATTGATTCAAATAATTCGATCGCTTTGGTTATAGTAAACCGCTGCTTGCCCCTATTTCCAGTAGCGCTACTTGAATGTCATCAAAAATCAAAGCCCATTCCCTCTCTCTGTTGGTTATGTACAGGCACCCTGCTCTGCCTGCTCCGTAAGATCCTAGGGATCCTGGAAGTTCACTCCTAGTCAATTACATCGACCATGGAAGCAGTAAGCTCTTTTAGAGCCTGGCTTTGGAAGTCTAGTTAGCTACGGGTTGGGTTTGGGAAAAGATTGATTCATAGGATAGAGCTCTTACAGCACCTTATCTTGCTTATTTAAGCAAAATGCGATCCACTATCGGTTGTAGTCTTCTTGATCTATCAAGTCAAGAGGGCGAGACTCCTAGCAATGGGAGGAAAGGGGAGTGGGTAAGCGGGCTCCTTTCACTGTCAGAAGTGTGAACAAATTACTAATTAAGTTCAGTCTAGAAAAATGAATTATCTTATAATTGGTCCACTGATCAACGTTGGTATTAAATTTGATAATAATTTGCTAAATTAAGAATAATTAACAACTCTAATTACTATTGAATAAAATTAGCATATATATGACATAACTAAGACAACTCAATCAGATAAAAATGAATAAAAAAAAAGAAAAGATATAGAATAAGATACCGTTTTGGACAAATCAATCCAAATATTATCCTAACCAATGCATGTTTTGGTTTTATCCAAAATTAGTGGTGCTTTGATTTGGTAAGTCAATGGCAAGAATCTTTAGTAACATAAATATTTTATTGGCTAATTGTTTTTTCGGTTATGATTGTAATATTTTTTGAGATTTGAAAATTTAAAAATTCTATAATCAATCATATAATTGTCCTATACAATCAATAAATTGATTGTAATTATTACAATAGATACGATAATTGTTTATTGTTGTATTTATTCAATCAATAGATAACATCAACTATTGATTGAAAGGATTTTAAAACTAAGCATTTGGTAAAATAATTGGGAGTATCTATTTATATTTTTCTAATCGAATTTGATTGTGCTACATACAACGGATAATTGACAAGTAGTTTAACAAAAATTAAGAAAATCGTATCTTATGATTAAAGATTTGTTAATTTAAAAAAATGTATTAACTTAAAAAAGACAACAATTGTCAATGGCGCTTTTTTTTCCAATGGTGCACATGTTTATGATTGGACAACAATATATTACCTTAAATAAGAAAAACAACTAATTAAAATATTTACAAAACTAAAAATGGTAAATAATATTTGATTGTTTGGAAACTGTACATATCTCTTTCATATCTTGATATGAGATTAATAAAACTAATCAAAGTGACGTTAAGTAATTGACATGATCAATCAATACTACAATTTTTCTATAAAATAAATTATATAATTACTTAATTGGTATATGTAATCATTTAGTATTTATTCTTTTTTATAGTTTATTAACTATAACTCTAGAAAATAATTATAGAATTGCTGGTGCTTTACTTTGGTAAATCAATATTAGAAGATGAAACAATCAATATCTGGCGACCAATGTATGTTTTGGAGTTATCCAAAATTGACGGTGTTTTGCTTTGGTAAGTCAATATAAAGATTTTTTGTAACGAGAATAATGTATTGTTAACTCAATATATGATAATTAATAATTATATTGTCAACCAATGCCATTAAATAAATTGCTGTAAAATCAATTATATAATCATTTATATAGGATTAATTGATTTATGTTACATTTTAAAATAAATTTCCCATTTGAAATGTTTTGGATTGTCAAACTTCCCAGTGTATTCTATCATTTTTTTTTGATTGATGAGCGATTCACATTAATCCATTGTTGATCAAAATGAGAAAACTCGTGGGGTTTACATCATCTATTGCAAATAAGTATCAACGAATGAATATTGATATCAGTTGTACTATTTATATACCATGTTTCAGTTATATCATGCTTATGTTCATAAGTTTTTTAGTGGATTACTATGATATTGCTGTAAAATTTATGTTAATACTACTAACGTTTATATCAATGAGATAATAGTTTATTTTAGATTTTGTTCACAATTTTCTCTACCATATTATTTTGAATAATATCTCAATTTACATTTTTGATTAACAATGTGAAGTATTCATTTTTTTCAATAGTACAAGTACAATATAAAAATACATGTATCACAAATTATATATAATTGTTTATAGAGAGGCGTGTGAGAAAGAAAGGGATATATAATACAATAATTTAGAGACATGCATAAATTGAGGGATAAATCCTTATGAGTTGAATTAAACATTTAAGTTTATAGTTGGAAATATAAAATCGTTAGATATTTTTTTGTTTTTAATAACCTTGTATGAATATTACTATTAAAATAAAATAATAAATATCAGTTCATGTTAATAGATATTATAAATCAATAATATTAAAATAAAAATATACGTGCAACGCACGGGTGAATTACTAGTGAATATAATAATATCAGACTTGAGTCCATGATAGATTCATGGCCCGATTAATAATTATTAAATTCAATTATCTATTATATTTTGTATCAACCCATGACCTCCGAGATAATCCAAGTTAAATGTGAGTAAATTTTGAGTCCATCTGTGATTATTGATTACCTTTTTTTTTTTTCCCTGTTATGTCATTTTTCTTTTTTTCTGAAAGCATGTTATGTCATTTTTTGCTCATGACATGGCCAATTTGGACATTGACCAAACTTACCTTATCTAATCATCATAATTATATTATAGGGTAAAATACTATAACATACCCAAACTTGATGATCCTATGTCTCATTTACCCCCTAAACTTGTAAATGTAACACTTGCCCTCCTCAATCAAATTAAAATATAATGTATAGACAAAACTACCCTTAATAAAAAAAATAAACATAGTTTTTAGTAATATTTGAATATTTTGTACTCTATTTGATTTACATTCTTATTATCTTCAAAAGGTAGTATTTTTTATTGTACATTAAGTAATTTAAACTCTAAAACAATGTACAAAAAATTAAATATAAAAAATGAATGAAAAAATAAAATATTAACTATTAATTTAAATAAACTTTCAACATTATAAAAAATATGAATAAATGTATTTTCTTAAACCTAATTTAGTTATAAATTTTACATTTCTTCATTTATTTCTTGTTTATTTAATATAATTAGAAGTCCAAAACATAGCATTAATAAATTACCATCTTTAATGAATAATAAATATTATTATTAAAAGCACATCCAATTAGTTCTATCAACTAAATTTGAGCAAAGATTGTTCAAAATATTTAACTATTACCAAAGAAAATATGTATTAATCTTTCTCTCTAACCATTATATATCATTATATTAAAAATATAAATTATCAATAATTAAAAATAATAATATATATGTATATTCAATTTAAAAAAATATATTTATTCGTATTATTTGAAAGAGTTTAAAAATTCAAAGTTAATTTTACGTTGAACTCCAATAATCAAAATAATTCTACATTCAATGTTTTTTATTTGTTGTGCTCATCTAATAATAAAATATTTTAATTGTTGAACTTGTTAAGTTACAAATTGCTTTTTCAGAAAAAATAATTTAAATAAAGAATGTAAAATTAAAATTGAGATACAATTATTAAAACTAGCTAAAAGCAATTATTATTAAGGGTAATTTGTCCAAAAATTAAATTATACTTTAATTGAGGGGGAAATTGTTACATTATATGAAAGATATAGGGCCAAGTTCAGGTAGTGTTATTGTATTTTGCCCTATATTATATGAAAAATTGTTATACTACTCAGAAATTAATTTTTTTAATTCAACAATCTAAATATTTTTTTTAATTTAATTATATTGTATTATCTATGAAAAGTAAATATTCCACTCTATTCAATCAGTCTTACAATATTAACCACTAAATCAAACGAGGCCTAAAGTTATTAAGTCCATTGTAATGATTTAAAAATAGAGCTAATTATATGCCTAATAAAATTTCGTGTTCATATATATATGAATATGAGAAAAAACATAAGATTGAACATCACCAAACAAAAATGTTATTATAAAGTCTCACAAAGAATTATCTGCACACACATACGATGTTATGGTATTAATTTAGGTAATAAGAGTGGATTTCATTTCATGTTTAGTAGATTCTTGTTGTTACCAACCTGAACTCACAATACCTAGGTCTCAACTAAAAACTCACTTAATTGGCACTTTTTTTTTTCCAATTACCATTAAGAAAATGTTGAGAAAAAAGAGAAGTCTTATGTGAGACCGGCCGTCTCACAGATTTAAATACACGCGAGTGATCCAATCCACTTATAAATCCAAGCAAGTTAGATTCAAATTTACATGAATCAACTAATATGGGTCAGCTTAGGATTCGTCTCACGGATTTGGATCATGAGACCGTGATCTCATATGAGTTTTTGCCGAGAAAATATTATAAGCAACAAGCTTGGTTGATGATGCTATTTTAAGTCTTAATTACAACATCGGATTAAGTTAAAATCCACTATATCAAACAAAAAAAAAAAGTCATATGTTTTGTCCTCACTATTTGGTGGGATGTCACAGATATGTATAGTGACTGACAGTGATAACACCTAATCACTTGGTTTTCTAAATTTCAATGGCTAGTTTTCATGGATAAAGGCAGCTGTCTCTATCACCAAATTAATCTCAAATCTTTTAACCCTTGATTGACAGAATGGTGCTAGTCAAGTTAGTTTAATCATTCTAGATTTTTCTCAGCTAATTCCTATTAACTGTGGGGTGGGGTGGGGTGGAGTGGGGCACCCATTATCTCTAGTCATTTTCATGGAAAAATGTATCATTTCTATATGAATCCAAATATAACCCCTGAGTCTATCTGTTTGGGGTTGCATTTGCAATCTCCAAGTTTTGGGTTTAGACTGTTACTATTACGGAGTGTGGGGTTAGGTTTTCCTTTCTTTCCAAAAAATTAGGATCATCTCTAGGAAGTTAGGTCCTGGATTCAAGGTCCTAATTATCACGGAGTATGCGGTTGGGGTTGTCCTTCCTCCCATAGGATTATGACTATCCCCGAGAAAGAAGAATATCCCATAATCTGAAGGAAGTATGGGGTATGTGCCCCGACTAGTGTGGGGATACCTTTGTGTTGTCAAAATATATATACATATATACTATATATATGTATGTATACTGAATCACTTGTAGTATGATCTTCAACATCTTAGGTATTCCCGATTAAATTTTAAATAGATCAAATTAAAGAAGAAAAAGATGGTACTCCAAAATGGTCGAAATAGTTGAATAGGAGGATTATTGTGACGTTTTATTAACCTTTAATTAATAGTTAAAGGGTTTTAATTCATACTTTCTAGTTTCTACCAAGTGGAAGATTTGCAAGCTTGATGTCATGGGACCTACATCTTCTAATTAAAAATGATTTTGGAAAATTAAGAAAAGAAAAACAAAGACCTTTTGGGTCATAATGAAATACTTCTATTTTTGTGTATGTATAAATAATGTTTTATTTCTAAAGATGTAAACATTTGTTTTTTTCACTTGAATTAAAAGTACCAATTATTTTGTAAATACAAATCATGGGAGGGAAGGAAGCTAGGTAGAGATGGCAAAGGGTCGGGACGATTTTGGTCGGGCCTCATAAATGACTGGCCCATCCTATACATACATGCACTTCATGCCCAAAAAGTCCGGCCATTCGGGTCGGGCCAAATACGCCCGACTTTTTTTGAGCTTATAAAAACACTGTCCAGTCCGATCCAAACCTCAGGCTGATTGGGCTAGCCCACGGACTGAGCTTGATTTGCCACCTCTAGATCTAGGTGAGAATCGAACTCAGACACATGCCTGAATTTTACAAAACGTCTTACTAATAGGTTACCAAACTATTTCCTCGATCATTATGATTAAAAATAAATTGTTTTTTCATCTAAATAGCTTTCCCCCAATCACTTATTCTCCTTTTTACCCCTTTAGTGTTTGGCATTTACAAGTTCATGATTTAAAATAATTAAAAATAGGTGGAAACGTCAAAAGGGTAAATCACCACCACCACCACCCCCTCCAAAAAAAAAAAAAAAACAAAAACAAAAACAAAAACCCAAAAGAAAAAAATAAAAATAAAAACCCAACCCAACACTTCACACTTGTAGACTTGTAGTCCGAGAACTGAGAAGGGTGTCGTCGTTCACAGTGAACTCCCTTTATAATTACGAAAATGGCACCCCCAATCCTTTCCCTATTTCGGATATGAGGTCTATTATATCCATGAATCATGGGTTTCCTGAAAAATGATCTGTCAGTGGACATTACATAAGAATCCTTGTTGTCGCAAGAAAATTACCAAAATGCCACTAGAGGGGTCGTTTGGACGTATACTTGGCACCCAGCCACTGCCACCCATTGAAAGTGGGACCCTTTTCCATATCCGGGATCCAAATGGCTGTCCGCAATGTGAAGAATGTGTGTGTCCATGCCACCCACTTGGTGCCACCCTGATGGGTGGATCCAGATCCATGAATCCACACGTGTGGTGGGTGTGTGTGTGTATGTGTAAATCAGGGTGGATGGCTGGGTGACCAGCACAGTGGTGGCATTTAACAAGACCGTGAAGAATCATCACCATTCACCGCTTTTTTCACTTTTCATGTTATTAACTTATTGTTATTATTAACAACATTCAAAAACCGAAGAAAGAAAGAAAGAAAGAAAGAAAGAAAGAATTTTTTTTATTGTATAACAGTAAATTACTTCATCCATCTCAAAAATGTATTTCCATTTGATTGAGAATGAAGGATTTAGCTCAAAGTTAAAATTAAAAATTATATGTATCTTATACTATTTTTATCAACCTATTCATAGTTAGTACTTGATGTTGTCACATTATTATTGACCCTTCTTGTTCAAAGAGTGAATAGGTCAAAAAAGAAACAACGAAAAAAAATGTATGAATTCAAAGTCAAGCATGTTATATACATCAATGTTTTGTTGCGTTATATAATTGTGGTGTTGTCGACTTTATATGAAATCATTTATTGATCTTGCCGATTTAAATGAATGTAACATTGTTGGCTTATATTTGTAATTATTTAGAAGTTAATTAATAATTAGTCGTATGAAAAAAAGTTTATTGTGCCGAACCACTACGGTATAAGACACCAAACCATGTGTGCTAATCAACAGTAAGTATCTTAGTTTAGGCTTAAAAAGAAATAAGTGCCAATCAAATAGTTTAGAAAACTAGGCGCACCCTAAAAACGAATAGTTAAATTAATAAAATCATACGACATAATTTAATATTTGGTCCTTTTATTTCAATTATATAACTTCTTCAAATGGATTATAATTGTTATACAATCTTCGAGTGCAGGAATCCTATATAAAATAGACCCACATAATTCAGAGTCCCCTTCAGGAGTTGGGACCAAGAATCTCATAATCTGCTATCTGTCCTACGTACAGCCATAGTTAGTTATCATTTGTCCAATCAGATAGATCACTGATGTTGACCCAATTGAGTCCATCTTCATCCCGATGGGCCGAGCCCATTTATTGGGCTATTCACTTCACTTGTCTACAGATTGTTTGGATATAGCCCAAATCAAGTCAATTCACAATCAGGGACTATCACAAAAACAAGAGTTCACTAATTACACAGAATACTCACTTAAAAACTAATAAACCTGCTGTGGTTTACATGTAGAAATCGAATAAATTTAATCATCGAGCTCAATCAACGATGCCGAAAATTAAATGTGAAATAGTAAAATCCGTAACACTTTATACAGCATTTCTATTTTTGGAACTGGATTATAGATGTGAGCTACAAACTGATTTTGTGGGTTCCCCACTCTTCACACTCTGTGCACAATATGCTATCAATTTGAAGACATTGAATAAACGCAGAATGCAGATCTTGAAACGATAGTCCGTTTATCTCCATGCTTTTATACTCCTTGTGGAGTATATATTTCTGCAAATTCTAACAGTCTGTAGCTTCTAGCATCTAAATCTCACTCGAGTCCACAGACGAAGATGGTGATGATACTGATTTTCCCTTGATATCAGTTGATCCTAAATCCATTGGCTTCTCCCCATTTGAGCTTTGTAGAAGCTGGATCTGATTTTGCAGAAACTGGCCAAAGAAATGGAGGATATTTGTGTTAACAAATAGAGGTTAGAAGCAAAGTAGAACTTCTTGTTCAATTATGCTTCATTTCCACAAGGAAAAATGAATATTTTCAGCAACTACCCTTGAAATTTAGCTTAATTGCAAAAGAATCAGTTATCTTTATATATTACAAATATCCCCTGAAGTATTACAAATACCCCCTTAAGGTTTATATTTGTTTGATATATTACTCCATCAATAGGATGCAGTTTGTAATTAGAAACATATGTCAATGGAGTATTTGTAATTTTTGAAAAGGAAACACACTACAATGCAAAGTGATAAATTTGAGCCCAATTGTAGCAGAAAGTTTTCAAAAAATTTGGGATTTGTAAAAGGAGAAAATTAAAAGATCAACCAGACGAGTGAAATGGAAGTACCTCAATCTGGTGCTGAATTGATTTCATTTGTAAATCCAGTTGAAAGTCCGATGCACTTCCTACCCCAAATTGCCCATTCACTAACGGGAACTGCGGAGAAACAAAAGTAGACTGTGGTGACTGAGTAAAGGTTGTGTTAGCAAACTGATACTGTTGAGACAGTCCACTCGTGGCTCCTTCTCCACCATCTTTTGTCATTACAGTGTCGGCAGGATGTCCAAGTGTTTGAGGAAGTGAGGCATGTCGAGATGACCTGAAATCACAAAATATAATGCAATCTCATTGTGATCACTTCTCTTTTCAATGAAAAAGGAAAAGGAAAAAGAAAAAAAAAACCAGTTGAAAACACTTCCATGCAAGATGTCACCTATGCAAAAGGAAAGATGGTCTGCAGTTTAACAGCATCCCTATACACCACACCCCTCAAATCCAAAAAATCCGAAATAGAATCAAACTTAGGATTAATTACAAACAATACCCTTAAGGTTCCGTCTAATTACAAAAAAAGCCATTGGTGTTTCAAAATAACAAATACCCCATTGGCATTTGTTTCAATTTTACAAATTGCAACCTCAAGAGGGCTGTATTTGTTAGTTAACTACAAGTTTGAAGGGGGTGTTTGTAATACCTTAAGGAGGTACTTGTAATTTCGAAAGATAATTGGAGTTAATATTAATTAGGCCAACCTCAGTGGTAATATTTGCAATTTACCCTTAAAGCTTATTTAACATAATAGAACAGACTCTACAAGATGCTATAATCCTCTCTGGACAGGCGGACACCCATAAATAAAGACCAATTAATCAGAATCATGTAAAGAGATTTCCATAATAACATTGTGAAACCAGAAGCAAATCAGATAAATGCATGGACAATATGTAAAAAATAAAGTATAGAAAGGTGGATACCACATGAGAGCATTTGGAGAAGGATAAACAAAAGACTTCTCATATAGTGAGGCGGCAGAGACAGCGGCTTTTAGTCTAGCCTGATGCTGACTGACATTATCATTTGCCACACCATCAACAGTAGATCCTTGAGACGATGTATTATCTGTGCTAGTTCCTGTCCCACTAAAAATGTTAGACAAATGAGTTTTGCAACAGTATGACAACAAAATCCTCAACACTTAGCAAAATCCTGTGAAATGCTTATGCTAAACGAGATTAAACTATATCTTTTAAATGCAAGCAAAATTAGTAACTCGGAAATAGAAAATCATACCTTGCTCATGACCATTAGGCCTTGATGCAGTTGTAGACATCCCATTTTCAGGAGGTATAACAAGCGCCCTGCATGTAGGACATGTGTTTTGTCTTTCTAGCCACGACCTCAGGCAGTGCACATGAAAAAGATGCCCGCAAACAAGTTTCTTGGCAGCAGTCATCTCCTCACGACATATAATGCAGGTAGCATCAGTTCTACACATATAGGCAACAATAACAAATGTGAATAGAAGTTATCAATAGGAAATAAAATTAAACGCTTTCACCGAGTAAAATCTGCTTACGCAATGAGCTCTTCAGGAGTTGCATCAGGGAAACGATCATTCATATTTGAAGTGATCTTGCGGTAACGTATATAATCAGTCACACGGACTCTAAAGTTACGGAATGTCTCAAAGAGCTCCCTGATCAAGTGAAGAGGCACACCATAGTTCCTAGAGGATACAAAAGAACAAACCATCACATCAGGACATTAGGAAGTAAGCTAGAATTAAGAGGGGAAAAGAAAAAGAAAAGAAAAAAACACTTTATGTTCATGAAATGAGAATAGAAGGAAATTATATCAGTAGTTTGGAGAATCTGATAAAAAACAGAGCATGTAAACAGATTAGCCAAGCAAAGCTGAATTTGTAACCACGCTTTGGATAACCTAATCAAGCTGGGCAGCAAAATCAACAACTCTCGCTTGACCATATAAACTTGAGTACATAAGCTTTAAACCACAAATCACGCGATGCAAAGCAGAAAAGAAGTTGAAGTACAAAAAGATTGAATTAATTTTTGCAGCATCAAAGGCAAATATCCCATATAAAAACTAGGAAAATATGTCAGAAGCCAAAAGAATGGATACAAACCCATACATGTGGAACTAAACTTATACTAGAATAAACTAATGTTATACTAAATATGCACATGCAAACCTGTCAAGAAACTCATATGCAGGCATACAATAATCAATGGAAAAGAAGTTAAGTTGAAAGGTTGCTTACAAAAAAATGACAAGAAAGAAACACATGCACAGAGTCAAATGGATCAAGTCACGGATAAGCTCCATGTAAAATGTATAAACAGACTTCTTTTCCCATTGTCCTTCCATAAGCGTGTCACTGATATGGAATATATACTTCACAAAGGTTGATACAGTTGTCATGGCCAGTATCATATACCTGAAAGGAAACAACATTTCATAAAACATTAGTATGTTGAAACATAATTTAGTACAAAATTTAACCATGCATAGCAACTTTTCCAAATGAAATTCCATATATAAAATAAATAGTTTCACTACAAGAAACTTACTCAAGCAAAAGAAGAGTGAAATTGAAGCCTGTCTGGTTTCTACTAAACACTTGATTGAATTGTACAGAAAGATACCGTCAACAAGGAGGAGGAATACCATGAATGATACGATGCGGATATCACGATAGCTTAGAAACAGTTGGAGTTGTTTCTATGTATTCAACCCTCTTTTGAGCCAACCAATGCAAAGACTTGATCAGAAGTAAAGCAGTAACCATTGCAAGAAACGTAACTGAAAAATCTTGTCTGAAAATAGTGATTGCAAACAGTATTTCCATGACTTCCCGCCATGACATCTCATTCAGCCTTTCAACTTCTGCTTCTCGGAGTGTGCCAAGGAAAAGTTTCTTGGTTAATTGCCACATAATGCACATACCAACCAGACCCATATTCAAAAGAAGCACCACACTGATCTTTGCAGTCGATAAGTAAACCATTGCCGGGTAAAACTGGCCTCTACTATGAAAGGCATGATAAACAACAGCCAATGCAGCCACTGAACTAAACCCAGCATAGGTTCTCAGCTTCATCACTTCACGTGTTCCCTGTTGATTACATTCAATTAATTAATTCTAGCCAGACATCTGACAGAAAGAGACATGGATTTGCTTGGTTGCCTGCCGTTTACGTTGAAGTCTCATTAACGTTTTTAGTACTATTACCTAAAAGGTATATTATCTAAGGCTACTAACCAGACGCGATATCTCGAATGTACATTAACCTATATTATTACTTTTCCCATAAGTTCTTTCACATGGATCAAAGGGATTTCTCTATGATGTATTTTTTTGTTTTCTGAAGATAGTAATACTTGATTTTTCCTTATTATTCTTTGAAATAACATGTGAACTTTTGTTAAATTAGTGGAAAGCGGTAAAATAGACAACAAAGAAGTTGTTGGTGAACACACACTCAAAAGGGATCAAGAAAGATCTTGAAACTGATTGATTTTTTTTACTCAAAATGATGGTTATACGCATAGAGCTGCGTCCACCAGGTTGTCCAACACAATGGCAATATTTTTTTATGTTAATTTTAAGCCCAAACACAACCAAAGCTGTTCAAACATGTATCAACGTCAGGTAATATAAATCATGTTTGTTAACTGCATGACATGAATTTTAGAATGTCGTGACATTGTGTCAAATTTAATCCCCATAATTACAGTAACCAATATATCATTCTTCCGTCGTGCACAGACCAGTGGTACAAACGTCCTTACTAACTGCACATATGAATGCTAAAACATCTTTTGATTAACAAATGTAGGATGAATTTCGAAAATAGATGCCTTCCTTTTCCTCTATCCACAATCATTAACCATAAAGACGGCGAGTGCCTATATAAGTAACACATAATGTAAACTCACTAATGATAAAAAGCACAGGCGTACACTCTGTGTGTGTGTATGCATTGCAATCGTAACGAGTTGCTAGGTTAATTCACTACAAAAATAAATAAATAAATAAATTAGTATCTTCACATCGATGAAAATAATGCAAGATTTTTTAAAAGTAAATTATCCAATATAAACATAAAACTTTGTAGCTTCAACATCAACCTAAAAAATGATTAGTTACAGTTAATTATGATCTACAGAGCCGTAAAAGTTTACTTAAAACATACACACCAACACTTTGTAGTTTCAACAGAATCCCAGAAATGAGGAAAAGAATATTAATTAGCAAAACCAATAGAATAGACGACTAACACAAAAATCGAAGCCTCATTGCATAATCGCATCAAAAGCCGGATAAATAGGAAGTCAATAAGATTCCATTCGATTAAAATTACCAAACTAATTCTGATGAATTTATCTGACAACGGTATCATCAGATTCATGGCAGCCCCAAAAGCGAGAATGAAAATTAACATCAAGAAGAAAAAGGAAAAAAATTGAAGGGCACTTACTGTTGAAGAAAAATATAGGAAAATTCCCAGAACTTGGCTCGATGAGAGAAATTGATTTGTTCGTTATAAAATTAGGGAAATTCGAAGCTGAACGACTATTTACAGGTTGATTGGGGTGGTGGGGGTGGAGGAGTGTACGTGTCGTTATATGACTGGGTGTATTACATGTAAGCAGAATACTATTCTCCTGCTGCCATTGTAGTCATAACTCGTGAAATCAGGGAGACCGGAGACATGACATTTTTTATTTTTGAATCATTGACCCAGGCCAATTGGGTCCATCTTCATCATGATGGGCCTAGCCAATCTCTGGTAATTCATTTCATAATGGGCTGAACGAACGAGAATGTCTTCTGTTTGTTTAAGTTTGCCCGAATAAAGGAAGAATAATTTGCTGAAGGCCTGGTGGCCACCTTCTTTTATGTGTCCACCACGTGGTCGTACTCATAACCAGCCCAACAATAAATTTTGTTTACAAAATAAACAAATAAAAGAAAAAACAAATAGTAGAAGCTTTAAAAACTCAATTATATCCTTAAAAACATACTAATGATTCTTGATGGGTGTTTACTTTTTTATATTTTTGTGGGCAAAAAAGTCCTTTCAGCATTTACTTAATCTCCTTAATTACCCAATATTATTCATTAATTATTGGGCTACAAATAAAATCATCTGACCTATGAGGCCCAGATCCGGCCCATGCGCCACTTTCTCCTACGCGGCCCATGAAGCCACTAACTCATGTATATAAAGGTCCCTTCAGCTCATCTGTAAGTAAGTTCAATTAATGATTACGAATTACATTCTCGCGCTCTAGATTTTCCTCTCCTACAGTCATTGACTTTAGCGTCGGAGAAGCCTCTCTAGTATCCCCTAACCTTGTTATGTGAGTTTAGGGGTGGGCATCGGGTCGGGTATTCGGGTATTCCGGGTCGGCACCGAAAATTCGGATGGGGTTTGGGGTACGAACCCTACCCGAAAATCGGGTACCGCGGGTACTAATTTTCGGGTTTTGTTTTTTAATTGATTTTTTCCCAAGCTTCCACACAAATTAACACTCACAAAATTAACATAAAAACACAAACTTTACAGCTAGTTCATTTGAATCTGGTTAATATCTGCAACTAATTCCTATAATGGATAATAACAAAATATCCCCTAAGATTTAGCTCTATTCAGTTTCAAATTTTATCAATTAATGCATCAAATATAATTTCTCAATTTGCAGCAGTGAAAGATTTCCCTCATGAACCATATGTCCCGTTGAGGCGTAAGAAGACGGCGTGGGGGCGGAAGCCGCGAGCGACGCTGCGCGACGTGTGGGACGTGGAGGAACTGGCCGCTGGGAGGCGAGCGAGCGACGCCGCCGAGTGGGAGAGGGAGGTCGCCGTGGGACTAGCGTGAGAGTGAGCGAGACGTGAGAGACAGAGACACAGAGTGGGGTGGGGCGGTGGGTTGATTGTAGTGAGAGAGAGAGCGAGAGTGGGGATTGGGCCTTGGGGGTGGGCTTATTTTTCTAGGTTTTAAATAATAGGGTACTGAACGGGTAGTCGGGTATTTTTTCATACCGCTACCCGACCGAAGTTTTAACTATCGGGTATCGGGTACCCTATACCCGATTTTTTAAAAATACCGACCCGATCGGGTAATACCCGATCGGGTCGGGTCGGTACCCATTACCCGACCCCGAATGCCCACCCCTATGTGAGTTGCAGGCTAGTTTACATATGATGATTCTACCAACCCTGGAGAAGAAGCTAGACCAACTTGTCAGATTCCTTAACTTGAAGGGATGCGGAATAAAATAAAAACAGCATCACATATGATTGACTTGGGTTCATCTACATAGACTATATTTTTAAGCATGTTCTTGCTAGAATACGAGGTGCCCTTGCTCGATGATGATGTAAAATTCTTATATCAAATATACATATGATGACAATATAGAGGATATTTGGGAATCCATTTGGAATGGATTTTTAGGGGGAGAAGCTCATTTAGAAAATATATATATATGTTTGGTTGTTATTTTTAAATGGGCATCTGAAATAAGTCACTTCTCCAAAAGTCTATTTGGAGAAGTACTAAGTTATGACTTTTGAATTCATTTCATGCACTTCTGCGCAATGTTGTAAAAAGCGATAGGCGCTCGCTAGGCGGCAGACTAGGGCCTAGCGCCTAGGCGGGACCTGGGCGGGCCTAATTGGAAAAAATCGTATGCGGACAAGGGGGGCCTAACGTCTAGGTGGGGATTAATCGGAGCTAGACGGGAATTTTTACAACCGAGCTTCTGCTAGATGTAGATGGCATTAAAATACATTTCTGCAAAATATCTAACAATACTCATAAACACTTTTTTAAAAAGTTTATATTCAAAAGTCCATTTCCTAGATGGACTTATATTACAAAAATGCTACAAAACATGCACTTAGTTAAAGGCGCAAAATGATTAGCAATAATTCTTTTTTTTTAGAAAGGTTAGCAATAATTTAGATTGTGCATGTTTGCGAGAGAAAAAATCGCTAGATAATATTTACACTATTCAATCATTCTCAATTTCCAATCGTGAATCACATTCAAATCTAATTTTACTTAAAACATCATATCAACTATGTCGTTGTACTTTCATATGACAAATACACTATTCTTTATTACCTTTCAATCATCTATCATCAATCACCAATTATTAAACAAAAACATCATTAAATTCCATCATGGCATTTTTTTTGTAACCGAGATCTCATGTTCCCACAAGACTAATTCTTGGGGAAATAACCCCAATCCCCGCACACAATGAGTCATCCCATAAGTGATTGCTCCATGTTGGACTCACATATATCCAACTGCAGGTTTCCACCAAGTTCCAGGTGGGAAACAACCCCGGCCCCGCTCTATCCAGAAGTAGGTTTCCACTAAATTCCAGCATCTCACACTGCCACTTGAATACATCAATATTAATTATTCCACCATTTTGTCCAAAGGGCTCAAACCCTTAACCTCTCAAAGAGAGGCCAAAGATTACATCATGTGTAACCAACTAGACAATAAAATCATTAGTCATCACAATATTTTTATTTCATATTCAACCACATTCTCAAAACCCATTTTATTCCTTTTAAATTTCCATATTATTCTTCAAAAAATTAAAAGCAACATAACGAAAGGATAAACAATCATCATGAATGAAAATGACCAACAATGATTTTTTTAAGGGAAGCGCTATTTGCACCTTTTTTCCCTCTAAATACACTTTATTTCTAAATACACCCCCGCCTTTTTTTAAAAACTCATCCATTTATTTAATACACCAAATTTGCATTCCCAAAACATACACCCACCCTATTTGGCTTCAAAACCTATGGCATACTTTTTTTTAGTTTTTCATCAACGAGAGACTTCCTCTCTTCAGAATGTCATAGACATATCAATATTCCCATAGTATCTAACAGAAAGACAAATGAATCATCAACAAAAACAACTTATCAAACAGTGAACAAGTTATACCTTAAAGTTGGGACATGAAAGAGGAATCATCAAACATGGCCTCAAATAAAATCACGGAAAACTAAGGGAGTGATTGCTTAAGCTTTCGTTTTGCTCATTTTTACTTTTAGAGAAAATATGAAAAATTTATTTTAAAAAATGAGAATGAATTTTAAGAGTGTGATTGAATATAAGATGAAAATGTGATGATGATAGTTGATGTGATTATTTTTTTAGTATAATAGTAATTGGATGTGATTGGTGATTTGAAAAATAAGAGAGAATGAATAATGTATTTGTGATATGATTATATAATAATGATAGTTGATGTGATATTTTTTTGTTTAAATTATAAATTGATGTAATTGATGATTTGAAAAGTGAGAAAGATGAATAGTGTATTTTTTGAAAATTTTCACAAACAAGCACACTTCGATGAAAATTTTTGTCCGCCAAAAAATGGAAGAGAATGAAAATTAATCCACAAGCAAGCACTCCCTAACTCTTTAATCTTAATAGGCTAAAAGCAAGTTCTTTTAAAAGGAGATACTAATAGAAAACTGCACTCAAACTCTGGTTAGTAAACGTCAATCATAGCTATACACAATCGTGTCATAGATTTTACGAAAAATGTGGTACTACTGTGCCATTTCGAACAAGAGAAGAAACCAATATTTTAAGCAGTATATTAATAAGATTTTTACATTAATGGTGTCAATGAATTCAT
The DNA here is from genome assembly GCA_016081115.2 of Rehmannia glutinosa. NCBI lineage: Eukaryota > Viridiplantae > Streptophyta > Magnoliopsida > Lamiales > Orobanchaceae > Rehmannia > Rehmannia glutinosa. Next base: position 69,283,969 of record CM071929.1, on the reverse strand, counting down.
TGTGGTCCATATTTGCACCAATATGTGTGTTGAAAGGCCTAATTGCACAAGATGCCCTGTAACATTAGGTGAGTGCGTTTTAGGACTGTAATTATTAAGTTTGCAAAATATGCCCTGTAAGTTTATAAAGTATTGCAAGATTGGTCCTATAAGTTTTTACTTAAGCAAATTATGTCCTATAAGTTTTGAATTGTTGCAAAATTGGTCCAAGGGATAATTGAATATTTCCATAATACCAACTATACCCTTATTCATACATATTGCTAATTTGATTAAGTGTCTTGCTAAAATTGTATCAGAGCCCAGGTTTATTAAGAATTTTTTGGTTATATTTATTATATTTATGTAATTAACAATTGGTGAGGAGAATTATTTCCGAGAATATGGATCCGGACAATTGTCCGAGATGTACACCTTACAGGACATATCATCAAATTTTGACGATGTATGCATAAGAACATCAGGGTAAGATCGCATATTGGAATCACCAATATGAGATACAAGAACACGCAGGAGCCGATAGGGAAGCCTTGAGGCAATGCAAAATGCGAGCAGCCTATCATATGAGTTTCTGGACTGTAAATCGGACCTTATATGTAGATCTGATGAATCGCCAAGAAGCAGTTCATAAGAATTCACATCAGAACAATGATTCCTGATGGAGTACCAGAATGGAACGAGATACTTCCAGATACATCTAAGATCTCAGCAGATCTTAGAGAAATCCAGAAGACGGTGCAGAATTATGGCAACCGCCATATTCATCTACCAGCACAAGTTTATCAAATCCAGAACCAGATCGAGACGATGGTGAAATATCAGAAGGAAACTCTTGAAATCCTTCATGATATCCAGGAACGAGTCAAGAACCAGGAGGACAGACCAAGTTCATCCGGAGGAAAGAAACGTATTGATTTCGGGACCGTACCCTATTTACACCAAAAAGGGAAACCAACCAAAGTTATACGGAAAATGACAGATGATGAAAAGCTCATTGCTATCATCAAAGGAAAATCTGTCATACATTAAAAGTGATAGACATGGAAAATATGAATCTTAAAGATCTACATGACCTTGCAGAATCCTTCGCAGGATTAGGGATTGTGGATCTAAAGATGAATGCGGGAGATGGATCAACTTTGGTTACCTATGACCCACAAGGTAGACCAATTCCACCACCATCGCCCCTAGTTAATCCCAATGTTGAGGAAAGTGCAAGTTCAAATCCGGGAAACCAAGACGAGAGAATGCATCACGTCGAAGATTTCATAACGGGAAGTGAACCACTTTCAGGAACAGGAGCTCAACAACCTCTTTCAGGAACTCGACAACCTTCTAAAAGGCAAAATGTTTATCAAACGCCTTATGGAAGATCGCACCTTGACCCAATACATCCATATGGGTTGATGTTAAATCTGGACATTCCAGATTTTAAAAATCGAGAAGTTCTCATTGATGAATGGGCTTCAGCTATGAGGATTACAGCAGGAACCCTCGATCTTACAAAGGATTCATTCATTTTAATCCTTGAAATGAGTCTTGAGGGATCTGTAAAGATTTCCTGGGATATGATCGATGCAAATACAAAAGGCGCGGTTACATCAGGAGAATCACTAAAAGGAATTGTCGATGATATGGCAAAATTATTCAAAATCCAATTTATCGGCACAGGTTACTTTGAAGGATTAGAGGAGGAAAACATAAAAAAAAAGATATAAACAAGCCCTCTACAGCCTTGAGTTACATTATATTTGTCATATTGACGAATATATCAAGTTGTTCACCAAGTGTAGGTGGAAGTCCAAGATTGGAGATAGAGAAGCTTCACAGTTATTCTTTACTAAGATTCCGAGTCCCTGGAGAGAAATGCTAATCAGGGAATACAAGGATGGAGCAGAATTAGATACTGTGGCCAGAAGAATGTCTTTCTTAAAGGCCAAGTTATCTGAATGGTGTTATCAAGTATCACTGTACCGGAATTACAAGAGACTACGAGGAATTAACAAAGCAGTTCCTCTATGTTGCATAGATGATGATATCCCAACAGTGGTGGGAAGTCAACCAAGGCGGCACAAGAAAAAGAAGGATAAAAGCCATCCATACCGCCGAATAAGCAGCAGCAAAAGAAGCATGTCTTCATGGAGACCTAGAAGGTTTTGGTCAAAACAAAAGGCCCGAAGTTACAAATCAGAGCAAAGACCAGTACCAAGCAGGAGTAGAGCCTCATCATCAGGTTCTAATCAAGCAAACACCAATAGAACGCCGGGAAGGAGAACTTTCAGACGAGCTCACACCAGGGCAAATGAAAGTTTCAAAGACTGTAATTGCTGGACATGCGGAGCAATGGAGAATATCTCAACAGATTGCCCAGACAATCAAAGACAAGGAGTCAGACAGTTCGAGGCTACACCCGAGATCGAAGAAGTTGTCTACTACCAGGATTTAATACAGGTGTATCAATTTGAGGACATTCCCTTAGATGAAAGCATCTATGAAGAAGAGATCTATTCTGATGATGGAAGTGAATCCAATTCAGAATCAGAGTGAAGAAGAAATTCTTCAGCAGACGGTCAGGGAGGATATGTCAGGATTCCTCTCTCACACTACGGTGTCTCATAAGACTCTTATGAGAATTATGAAGGAAGATCCAAAGTTTCAAATCTATGATGGATTTACAATCGGGGCTATGGAGAAGGCATTGGATAAGATAGTGTTTCGTAATAGAAAACACCAAATTATTCACAAGGTAACAACCGGAGAATTTGCCATTCCGATAGAGTTTACCGGTAACCTGATCGAGATGTAGTTGGTCCCGATTAGAGAAATACAGGAGATCAAAAGCAGAGTTAAAATAGAGTTGGAAATACACTCTCATGGATTCACATCGGAGCCATAAGAGTCATTATTAAGGCAACATTCAAAGAAGGAATAGATTCGCCACTCAATCTTGCTATTTTTGACAAGCGAATCTCACATCTCAATGATTCATGCCTTGGAGCGGTTACAGGAAATTTGTATGCAGGAAAATTAGCATTCAATGTCTATCCAAGAATTGCATACAATTTGGGAGATCGAGATTTTAATAGAGTCCTAACCCTTCATCAAGATTTCAAAATAGTCGATTTGATGAAAGAAAAAAACAGGCCTTACTCGATTACATACAAGATTTCATATGCTCTCTCGAATACACATCATTCTGAAGTATTCTTGAGAAAGGAATTTATTGAAGTCCCAAGAATCTTTGAGGACTTTGCCAGGGTGGTTCTACCAGAAATCATTGAGTCTCCAACTATAAAGGAGATTGATATGATAATTCAAGACCAACCAGTCTTCAACAAAAGTCGAAGTCTCAGAGTTGAGCCCAGAAGGATGTCTTTCCAGCAGGACAAAATGGTGAATATCAGCTATCGGGAGGAAAAGAGAACAAGTACAGTTCAGTGCATCCCCGATGTTATTAAAATAGCAGGAGAGCTGAAATGTCCAGAAGGATGACGAGAAGTTGAAGTAATATTCGACATCACTCAAAAGGATAATATTTTTCCTTTTGATGTTCTATATTATCTCCAACAACCAATAGTTGGGAGGTATCAAGAAAGCCTGAAGATAGGAGAAATTGAGCTTACTATCACAGGAGTTGCTGGAAAAATCCCAGAATAATTAATACTGGAAATTGAATTTCTCGAGGATCATAAACCTTGGGAAAGATTACAAGAAGGAATAGAGTTCACAGTGGCTGATAAAAGATACAGAATCAGATGACCACTAGTCCATTCTCCATATACATTTCTATCGGAATGTTATACGCCGAATCAAGCCGAGTATTTCGCCACCTATATTGATTCAAAGTCCGAAATATGTACTACAAAGCCGGATGTTTTTCCTAAAGAAATCGGAGAAGATTTACCAGCTATTGCAGGAAGAGATTTCTCTAAAAAGATTCTTATCCTTAACAGGGGAATTAAACAAGCAGAAATCATGATCGAAGGCGCGGGCGGTACCCCATGGTACAAAGTGAAGACGTCACCAATCTATTTCCATGATACAGGTGCAAATATTTTGCTAGGAAACAATTTCCTACAAACATTCAAGCGATTCACATAGGAGAATGAGACTATAAGACTTATTTTCACAACATTATGTGATCATAAGATCATTGTCCAGAGACTGCGGGAAGTATTTTACAGAAAAATGCCTATTAGTTTTCGCAGCAAGCGTGGTGATGAAGCCAAACTCCGAAATCTAAAAATGGCGGATCGAAGGAAATTTGGTGAAGCTTTATTATCCTATAGATAATTCGGTTCTCGAAAGGATAAGAAGCTTTGGGATTATAACTTGTATTCATTCAGAGTGCAAGGAGAAAAACGAGTTACTCCAGGGGTTATTGCAGAATTAATGTTGAGCCTAATGGAGAGTCCGTAGAGTGACGTAACCCTAGAGGAACAAATATCACTTGAGGATATCAAGAAAAAGATCCAAAGGAATTACAATGAAGATCCTTTGGCATGGCGGGATAAGAATGAGCTCAAAGCATCCTTAAAGGTTAAACCTGGAAATGAGTACAAGTTCGTAAGATTCAAACCAATCCTTATGAACCAGGAGGATCGTGAGGATATGCAGAAGATACTTAAGGAACATCTTGACCTTAAGTTAATTTCACCAGGAGTTTCTCCATATAGCATTCCAGGATTCTTAATCAGAAACCATGGAGAAATCAAAAGAGGAAAGCCAAGACTTGTTATTAATTACAAATGGATTAATAACGTTTTGGAATTCGATGGATACTACATCCCGAGCAGAGAACATCTGGTTAACTGTATCAAAGGTGTCAATATTTTCTCAAAATTCGCTTGCAAGTCTGGATTCTATCAGATTAAGATGGAGGAAGAAAATAAAAATTTTACTGCTTTATCTACACCACAGGGACACTATATTTGGAACGTGATGCCTATGGGATTGGCTAACGCACCCTATATATATCAAAGGAAGATGGATAATCTCTTCAAGGATTATTTCAGTTTCATGTTCGTGTATATCGATGACATTCTGATAGCATCAAAGAACATAAAGGAACATCTCAAACATTTAGAAATATTTTCAGATGTTTGTCACAAAGAAGGATTAGTGCTTTCGGAAAAGAATGCGTAATCGCAACAAGACAGATTGAATTCCTCGGAATTGAGATCGATGAATCCGGAATTATTCTCTGAGAATCATATTGTAGAAAAGATCTGGGATTTCAGATACATTGAAAGACAAGAAAAAGCGACTTGAGTTTTCTTGGAGTTGTTAATTTTGTTGGGATGTTCATTAACAATCTGACATATTACAGGAAGGTGTTTAGCCCATTGCTTAAGAAATATGCAGTATTCAAATGGGAAGATGAACATCAAAAAGGAATTAAGCAACTTAAAAAAGTTTGTAAAAAGCTTCCAAAGCTTGAGATTCCCCAAGACAAGGACGAACTGGTTCTTTATACAGATGCCAGTGATGATTGGTGGGCAGCAGTTCTTACTAAGGTCACACCAAATGAATAAGTGTCATGTAGATATTGCGGTTTATTCACACCGGTGAAGCAACCAAATGGCATATCAACGAAAGAATTATTTCTGAATGAAAGACTTTTAAAAAATGGCCTCTATTTTCTTGGCTAAAAAGTTTACTTTAAAAATTGATAATTCAAGTGTCAAGGCTTTTTCGAAAAACAAAATCGAATCAAAACCAGGAAAAGGCTAGATTACTTAGATGTCAATCAATGTCAATATTATGATTATGAATTATGATATTGTCATTATAAAATCTCATGAAGATATTCTTGCAGATTTTTTGACACGAGATGGAAGGACGCGTTACCGACGAGGTCCTTAAATGAGTAAGACATCTCGGGAAAACCTGGAGAGTCTAGAACGAGATTTTGGGGCGTTATGTCTCAATGCGAGAAGTTGCGGGGCGACTTCAACAGTGATTTAAATCCATTTCTAGTCAAATACGAGCATGCCGCCGTTCGCTCAAGGACAATTGTTTTTAGCGGCGCAAGGGCATCTCCTCCAGGCCGCATCTCCTACGATGCAAAAAGGGGCGAATAGAGAACGGGGCTCTAACCCGGAGGTTATGGATTCAAGTACCATAATCACAAGTGTTGCGGTGTGATGCATCCCCGAGGTGTCTTGTAAGTCCAGCGCTACGATAATGCAGAGGGGGTGAATAGATTATCTCCATCTTTTCGATTATGCCCTCTTTTTGAAACAAATACGCCAAGACAATAATAAAAGTGCGGGAAGTAAACAACACGAGTCGATTTAAAGAGGTTCAACCCACCTAGGGCCTAATCTCTACCACCCCAAAGATATCCAGGGATGGATTTCAAAAAGAAAAAGAATTTTATTAATTACCACAATTAATACAAATTCAACTTACAACAACACCAAGAAGAGCACCACACTCTTCTTCAACACCACCTTTGGAGATTACCACAATCTCCCTTTGAAGATTACCACAATCTTCCTTCAACGGCACCTTTGAAGATCACCACAATCTTCAACCTTGAAGAATACCAAATTCTTCAACACCTCAATAAGAAGATCACCATAATCTTCTTTCACCTATCACCTAGATCATCCAAGTGTGTTCTTACCACAAGAACACTCACAAGGATATCTTGTGTTTGAATGATAACCAAAAATCAAGATTACAACTCAATAATGAATATTACAATTTGAGTGCAAAGTGTAATCAAGAAATAAAGCCTAGACCTCAAGATGTGAAAGTGAAATACTTAAAGGCTATAAATACAACAAGAGTGTTGAATATGAAAGCTTGGAAATTTGCGATTTCTTGTTGTGTATTTGCTTGTGTTTGTTGTGTCTTGTGTCTTAAATTCATCCTCTATTTATAGGGAAGCTTCACCAACATAGGCTCCTCTATCTTCACTTTTGTCTACAAAAAGAAGATCACAAGATGTAGAAATATTGTACAAAATTGAAAAGTAAATCTTTTTGTCACGATTTCAGCGGTTGGAATTTTTTTTGTCACAAAATAGTATAGGGGCCGGTTGCCCTGTTGAAGATTTCGACCATTTAAAAAAAAATAGTGCGATCCGGTAGGGGTTGCGGGGGTGTGACCGGTCGGAGGGGTTCGACCGGCCGCCCAGGGGCGCTGGTCGGCCCTCCCTCGGACCGGTCCCCTCCCTCTTTTTTCAAGACCTATAAGTTACATTTCGTGTTTTCTTTCCTTCAGTATCGGTCGACGCTTTGGATGCATGGTCGACCTCCAATTTGAAATGTTGTCCGATTTTAATCAAAAATAAACTTCAAGAAATACTCCAAAAAAATAGTAAAAACATTTTAAATCATTTGGGAGTATTTGGACAACATTTATAAACATAGTTAATAAACATTGTTTTGGTATAAAAACTCATTTAAACAAAATCATCAAAATCTTGATAAAAACATTTATCTAACAAACTCCCCCTTTTTGATGATTACAAACCAAAACAATTTTAGAAGGTCGATTTTGAAAACAAAACAGTTTTCCGGTCTAAAACAAAAATCCATTACAAGCAAGATAAATCATAAGTACAAGCACACAAGGATAGGAGCAAAGATTTGTCAAAAACATTTTAGCACAAGCTCCCCCTATCAACATACATATAAGAAACAAGTATAAAAGCAACCAACTAGAAGCTAAAAGCTTAGCTTTTACAACTTAAGCTTGAGTTTTATGAGCTTTTAAGCTCCCCATGTCACAAGACATCATTAGTCAAGCATAAAAGTCCATAATACATCACATGGACTAAGTATTGTTCACAGCTTATGGCTTTCAAGAGCCCTAGCTTATAGCTTTTCTTGCAAGCTTATTTTACAACTTAAGCTTGAGTTTCATGAGCTTTTAAGCTCCCCCTGTCACAAGACATCATTAGTCAAGCATAAAAGTCCATAATACATCACATGGACTAAGTATTGTTCACAGCTTATGGCTTTCAAGAGCCCTAGCTTATAGCTTTTCTTGCAAGCTTATTTTCGCTTCTTTGAGCGTATGAGCATTTTTCCTATTTCTCCCCCTTTGGAATCATCAAAAAGAATGTTAGCACGATAAAAAACATCATATATTCATATCAAAGTGCGCAAATTTATCGATTTATCGAGCTTATTGAAAATTGAAGCTTAAATTCCAAATAAAAGGGAAAAGTTGATCAATTAACTTGCAAAAGCTCATTTGATTGATAAAACATGATCTCTATAAACTTATATGACTTTTCAAATCGAGAGAATCACGTAGGTGATGAATTTTTCATTGAAACATTTTGTCGAACACTTGGCGTGCGTCGAATAAAACTAGAAATATATAACGCCTTTGAAATTCATTTAAGCCAAAAATTTTCATCACCAATTCAGTTCAAACAACATTCAATACATCATAAATATTAAGCTCATCACATTCATATGAAACTAGCATCAAGAATTTTGCAAATAAGTCAAAATCTCGAGGTTCAACCCAATTGAGCAAATGGAGTAGAATTCTTACCATTTATTCGGTAAAGATGAGCAATGATGATGATAATCGAGCTTAATGAAGTCCAAAAAATGAAACATATACAAGAAAATACTTTTGAAGTGAAATTTTAGTGTATTTGGCGAAGGGGACGAAAAATAGACAAAATAAGCCACAATGGTCAAATCAAGACAAAACCGAATTTAACCAAAATTTGGTGACGGCAACCGGTCATTGTTGAGGGCGACGGTCGGCGTTGAGGGCGACCGGTTGCCCTCAACCTCTTCACCCATTGTTTTGATAAAATTTCCAAAACCGAATTAACCAAAAATCCGATTTTTTCGCCCCTAAGTTTAAAAACGTGCAAAATGCAATCATAGACCTCATTCAATATGCATTATGCCTAACCGAGCTCGTATTGATGCAAAAGTCTTTGAAGTTAGCGGTTTAGTAAAAATGTCCGCTAATTGATCTTGAGATGGTACAAAGGATATCTCAATTTTTCGTTTTGAGACACAATCCCTTAGAAAATGATGTCGAATCTCAATATGTTTAGTACGGTTATGATGAACCGGGTTTTGAGCAATATTTATAGCGGATATGTTATCACAAAAGATAGGAACATTTTCAAAAGAACATTTATAATCCGCTAAAGTTTGTTTCATCCAAAGAAGTTGAGTACAACAAAATGTTTGAGGAAATATATTCGGCCGCCGTTGAAAGTGAAACACAATTTTGCTTCTTTGAAAACCAAGATACTAGGCAATCGCCTAAAAATTGATATGATTCGGAAGTACTTTTCCGATCATCAATATTTCCCGCATAGTCCGAATCACTATAACCTTTAAGAGAAAAATTTTCATTCTTTGGATAAAATAAATCATATTGAATAGTGCCTTTCAAATATCGAAAAATCCTTTTAACGGCACTTAAATGAGATTCTTTGGGATTGCTTTGAAAACGAGCGCATAGGCATACGGCATGAAGAATGTTCGGTCTACTTGGGGTTAAATAAAGTAAACTACCAATCATACCTCTATATTTGGATTCATCATCCGACTTGCCTTTTTCATCTTTGTCAATCTTGACGTTTGTTGCCATTGGGGTAGAGACGGTTCTTCCTTCTTCAATGCCAAATTTCTTCAAAAGTTCCTTTGTATATTTTGATTGAGAAATATAAATTCCTTCTTGGCATTGCTTAATTTGAAGTCCAAGGAAGAAGTTGAGCTCCCCCATCATGCTCATTTCAAATTCACTTTGCATTATATTAGAAAATTTCTTGCACAAGGATTCATTAGTAGCACCAAAAATAATATCATCAACAGAAATTTGCACTAATAAGCAATCTTGCCCTTTTTCAAAAACAAAGAGAGTAGTGTCAATTTTACCTCTTGTAAAACCATTTTGCAAAAGAAAAGAGCTAAGTCTATCATACCATGCACGGGGTGCTTGTTTCAAACCATACAAGGCCTTTTTAAGTCTATAAACATCATTAGGCCTAGAAAAATTTTCAAACCCCGAAGGTTGTTTTACATAGACTTCTTCTTGAATAATACCATTTAAGAAAGCGGATTTAACATCCATTTGGTAAAGTTTGAAATTTTTAAAATAAGAATAGGCAAGTAAACATGCGAATTGCTAATAAATGTGCTACGGGTGCAAATGTATCATCAAAATAAATACCTTCTTCTTGACAATACCTTCGAGCTACTCACCTTGCCTCAAGCTTGACCCGAAATACCAAAAATAATTTCTGCAAAATCTTAACAAGATATCTTGCACAAGAGCATAGTAATATCGAATAATAGAGACACAATAATAAGTAACACATACTATGCTTTAAGAAAAAATCATCAAGAGTTCAATAAAAACATGCAAGTTCAAATATGCTTATAGAAAGCTATATAAGGCCTCTTTTGAAATTTGAAAATCCGAGAGCATATAGTTGAGACCTCATTTATAAGAAGCATATGATCAAGAGCTTTGACAAAGCAACCAAGAATAATGACATTTATATGAGCAATAAAATGCATAACTAAGAGAGGGATAAAAATCAAATGTCTTATCAAAATAAAGTATAATCCCTTACTAATCTCGGATAAAACAAGCTAAGTCAAATAATGCCTTTCAAAAATCAAAACATCCTCTTAATGACACTTATGTGAAATACTATGAAATATCTTGAAAATCAAGCACATAGGCATATGGCAAACATAATATCGAGTCTATAAGATGAATACCGATGAGAAGCGTACCTCGATAGTTTATGGTCCTCTTAACACATTATGACATAAATAGCCATTGGTGAGGATACATGAATCCTACACAATTCTTAAAACAAGACTAGCACAAAACATAGTAATGGAGGTGTAGGCTAAAGCAATAAGATATATCACAAGTATGCTTATGCTATATAAATCCATAAGAGATAATAAATCAAATTTTTAGTCATAGTAAATGCACAAGAGTTTATGTAAGCATCATACAAGGTCTCCTTTTCAAAATATTTTAAAAACACAAATATACATTGAAGACCTTAATTTTAAAAAATATTTGAAAACTCATTTGCAATTAAGACACAAATAAAAACATGCATAATAACAAAATAAAATGCATATTTAAATGGAGAGATACGATTTACCAATTTCGCCATTTCCACGGGTTATGTCTCTCCCTTTGTAGATAGTATCTTCCTCTTGAGAAATCATTTTGTTGATGATGTCTTCTCCAATTTTGCTCATTTCTCGAGTTTTGTCCTTCCCATTTTTGATGGTGTCTTCCTCTTTGAGAATCATCTTGTTGATGATGACTTTGCCATTTCCAAGGATTGTGTACTTCCCATTTTTTATTATATCCTCTTCTTGGAAATTTATCGTGATGGTGTATTCTCCTTTGATCAAATGACACGGGCATTTGATATCTTCTCGGCGGTATGAATTTTCCTTTATTATTACGTCGGGTACCTAATATGACATTATTTTGTGGTACCCTCAAGTGTTTGGGTCCTTGGGGATTAGCTTTGAGATTTTTAGGTCTCCAATAGAAATTAGAGCTATTTCTAGGCCGACAAGTATTAACCGTATGACCCTTTTTACCGCAATAAAAGCAAGTAATAATTCTAGGAGCATAATGACCAACATGCTTATAGACTTGATTCCTTTTCATATGATTAACAATATTAGGCTTATGATCAAGTCCTTGTTTCAATTTATCACAACTATGAACATCAATAATATCGGTCATTTTATCGGTACTCAAGTTGGATTTTGATAAATCATTTTTCATGCAATTAATATCCTCAACAAGAGTACTATTTTCTTTTTCAAGGTTTCTAACCTTGTCAAGTGTGGTGGTGTGATCACATGAAAGTGATTCATAAGAGGAAAATAAATTATCCTTATCAATTTTTAAAATATTGAATTCCTTTTTCAAATTTTTGTATTTAACAAGTAAGCTTTGGAATTCATTTTGAAGTTCATCAAAATCATTTTGTAAATCACTATAATCATTTTGTAATTTATTATCATAAGAAGTGGAGGGTTTAGAACTTACCTCGTTTTCTTCTTCGAAGCCCATAAGACATCGTTCATTTTCATCGACGTCGGAAGTTGTAGGAAGCTCATCCCATGTTGGGTTTGTATCCATTTGAGAAGTAGATGCTTTTGAGTGGCTCATTTCATTTGTATATACTTCTTCTAATTTTCTCCATACTTCATGAGCCGATTTAATTCCTACAAGATGATCATATTCCAAAATGGTAAGTGAACAATAAATAATATTAAGAGCTTTACCATTTAAGGAGATGCTTTTCTTCTCTTCATCATTGAGCTCTTTGAGGCCTTTGTGTAGTGTGTCCATCATTGGAATGGATTCTTCATTTACGACCGTGTTCCAAATATCAAACCCGCAACTTTGTAGATAGCATTTCATTCTTTCTTTCCAAAATGTAAAATTTTTGGAATCGAATAGTGGTGGCTTGGTGGTGGAGGCGCCGGTAAGGTAGACTTCATTCGTAGCCGATGATCGTTCCTCTTTACTCGCGATGTGGAACGAGCTTGCCAAAGAGTTTGGCTCTGATACCACTTGTAAGTCCAAGCGGCTACGATAATCTAGAGGGGGGTGAATAGATTATCTCCATCTTTTCGATTATGCCCTCTTTTTCGAAACAAATACGCCAAGACAATAATAAAGGTGCGGGAAGTAAACAACACGAGTCGATTTAAAGAGGTTCAACCCACCTAAGGCCTAATCCTCTACCACCCCAGTATATCCGAGATGGATTTCAAAAAAAAAAGAATTTTATTAATTACCACAATTAATACAAATTCAACTTACAACACCTTGAAGAGCACCACACTCTTCTTCAACACCACCTTTGGAGATTACCACAATCTCCCTTTGAAGATTACCACAATCTTCCTTCAACGGCACCTTTGAAGATCACCACAATCTTCAACCTTGAAGAATACCAAATTCTTCAACACCTCAATAAGAAGATCACCACAATCTTCTTGCACCTATCACCTAGATCATCCAAGTGTGTTCTTACCACATGAACACTCACAAGGATATCTTGTGTTTGAATGATAACCAAAAATCAAGATTACAACTCAATAATGAATATTACAATTTGAGTGCAAAGTGTAATTCAAGAAATAAAGCCTAGACCTCAAGATGTGAAAGTGAAATACTTAGGCTATAAATACAACAAGAGTGTTGAATATGAAAGCTTGGAAATTTGCAGATTTCTTGTTGTGTATTTGCTTGTGTTTGTTGTGTCTTGTGTCTTCAATTCATCCTCTATTTATAGGGAAGCTTCCCCAACATAGGCTCCCAACATAGGCTCATCTATCTTCACTTTTGTCTACAAAAAGAAGATCACAAGATGTAGAAATATTGTACAAAATTGAAAAGTAAATCTTGTTGTCACAGATTTCAACGGTTGGAATTTTGCTGTCACAAAATAGTATAGGCGACCAGGTTGTTGCCTGTTGAAGATTTCGACCGTTTAAAAAAAATAGTGCGATCCAGTAGGGGTTGCGGGGTGCGACCGATCGGAGGGGGGTTCGACCGGTCGCCCAGGGGTGCGACCGGTCGGCCCTCCCCTGGACCGGTCCCCCTCCCTCTTTTTCAAGACCTGTAAGTTACATTTCGTGTTTTCTTTCCTTCAGTGCACGGTCGACGCTTTGGGCGACTTGGCCGACCTCCAATTTGAAATGTTGTCCGATTTTAATCAAAAATAAACTTCAAGAAATACTCCAAAAAATTAGTAAAAATATTTTAAATCATTTGGGAGTATTTGGACAACATTTATAAACATAGTTAATAAACATTGTTTTGGTATAAAAACTCATTTAAACAAAATCATCAAAATCTTGATAAAAACATTTATCTAACATGTACAAACTGTAACGAATGTTGAAGCTCCGGTGTCACAACCCGAGTCTTCAAGTGAACCCAGCACCTCTGGGGTAAAAGAGGGAGAGTTGGATCTTAGGCCACATACAGACAAATCTAAGGTTTAAACTGACGAGATTAAGATTTCTCCAATGCAGGTATATCAAAGACAATGGGAGAAATTGATTACAAAAAGAGGTATCAACCCAGAAAAAACAATAGTTGATATCTCGGGCAAATATCCCAGAGTTTGGATGAAACCAGGAAGTCATCCAAATGAAGTACAAGAATTGTTAATTGTAGACTTTTTGGAGCTCTAGCTTCAATCTATATTGTATCACCAGGATTCCCTAAATTTTAAAATTACCGAAATGGATTGGGGAAGCGCATTTTACGAGACTTGAGCCAATAATCCACATTTGGCGAGGAGGAGAGACATTTTTGAACCTGTATTTTTATCGGTCAGCTCCTCGAGCAAAGAAAAAGAAAAGGCTTTAATGAAGCTTTTCATTTCATCAAGCTAAGAAGACCGGATGGAAATGCTTTAAAGTATATCAAGCGCTCACTTGGGAAGGAAGAAGTACCGTGTTAGTAGGAGCAATTTAGAAGATGAAGCTTACTACACGACGAGCATGGGGTCTTTGGGTTTGTCTAACGAGAAATGGACAAAGTCAAAGATCCGTTTAAGTTTTTCAGAATTCAAAGCAAATGGATTTTTCCCTCGAATTCAATGATGGATCAACAACGAGGATTCGCAGAGGAGCTTTTCGAGACGAAGAGAAGAATTCTATGGGAGAACAAGATTAGGCAAGCAAAGAAACTAGGAAATTTCGTAACATGGCGCATGTGGGCCGTTGGATCGACCGAATCTGTCAAGCATGCCCCGAATAGAAGGAACCCGAGTTTGGAAAAGGTATCCGACCCAAACCCGGCCGACAAGACCATGCAGCTGGAAAGGACAATGGGCCAGCTCACAAGATGCGTTATCCCCGGGGACCACGCAAACCAAAATTTTAAAAGATTCCCCGACAAACACCAAATGGGCTGAGTCATGCGGAAGAAAAAGAAAGGTAGCTGGTGAGGCAATAATGCAGGATATGACATAAGCAGTGACGTCATAAATTTCAACAAGATTTGGAGTCCGGATTCACATCTATAAGAAGCAAGGTTTGAAGGAACCTGAGGACATCGAACATTTTCCTTAGTTTTATTACAATAAAATCTGAGTAAAAAATTTGTAATATTTTGAGTGTTTTAGTTTTAAGTTTTATGTATTTACGAGTGAAAGCCTCATCTATGAGAGGCTAAACCAGTATTCTCCTCCCAAAATGAGATTACTAATGTAATAAATATTTCAATAAGTTCTTAATAAAAAGGGGCTTTTTGCTTCAACGTGTCTTCATAATGTTCCATTAATTCATCCCGTTTAAAGAATTACTTATACGCCTGTAGTAGGAAACGAACAAGGTTGTCTTGGCCGAATTCTTGAAGGAGTCGGATAACTTGCAGATCATCTTCCCTAAGGGTGAGGTTGAACAGTGAGGAGCTGTTTGTCAAAAGATCTAGGGGCAGTAATTTTCCGACTGGTGGTGTTGCGAGTCACTTAACCCGGTGCTGTTTCGGTCAAAAAAGGTATGGATTTTAAGGGATTTATTAATTTTACGGAAGCATGTTAGGCCTGATATGGTCGTGATGGGCTATATCTGTTTTATCAAAACCTTAGTCTGAAATCGAATTTATTTAGAATTATGAAGTATTTACAGAAGTATGTCCTATTGAGTTTATAGGCTGGAAACCTGACATGATCCACTTAAAACCTCTGAATAGAGACTGGATCTAAGTAGGTGTAACAATGTCACGAACAACATAGGTATCAGAAAAAAAAATTCATAATCTATGAAATTGAGATTTATTGAAAAATAGCCATAGTATGAAAGGATTGGAATTGCTAATTCTCGAAAGTTATAGGGCTATATTTGCTACTTTTGGAAAGAAAAAGGACCAAAATTGTTATTTGGCCATAAGGGCAAGATTGTCCAGGGCATAAATTGCCACTTAAACAAATTATTGTCCTCTTTTGCCACCATACAAAAGTTAGAGGGCAGATTTTGCAATTTAGCCGTGTTAAAAAATTAAGGTTTACAAATATTTACTGTGCAGATTTTGTGGAGTAAGAAGAATATAAGTTTGAAAAAAAACTGGGGTGTATTTGGTGATTTGGTCGGTGTATTTAGAAATTTTTATGATAGTAAGGGTATTATGGTCTTTTAAAGTCATTATATTTTTATAAAAATAAAGAGGGAAAATATTTATAAAAAAAAGGGAGTGCAAATAGCGACACCCTTTTTTTTAAATAGCTCCTAGCCCTTTAATATCTTTTCAGAATTAATACTCAACATAATTTTAATGAATCAAAATCCGATCACAAAACAAACTTCCAAATGGAAATTTTACTAGAAACAGGCATCCAACATGTAATTAATTAATCGAATAATTAAAAAAAAACATTATTTTTTAGAGAAAGTGCAATTTACCAAAGAAAAATAAGTCCAGTCTAACTTTCCTCTTATTCAAGTTGCTCCTTAGACAATTCTCCCCATTCCATCAAAAATGTCCCAAAAGAAGAACATGAAAGAAATAGAAATTGAATTTGAAGTGTAAAAAACAATTTTGTTTTTTTTTTTTTAAAAATATGGGACCAAACTATTTTAGAATCTGGTTAATTACAAAAAGTACCCTAGAAATTTGACCTAAATACAATAAATCCAACTAACTTTCAAAATTACAAAAATACCCCCAAAATTTTATTTTGTCTAACATTTAACTCCTTTATAAGTAAAATATATTTCAAAATCCCCTTCATATTTATAAAATCATTGTAGTTTATTCCTTAATTTTAACAATGAATCAAATCTCAGGGTATTTTTGTAATTTTGAAAGTTAGCTGGATCTTTTTGTAATTAGATCAAACCTCAGGGTATTTTTTGTAATTATCCCTTTAGAATCTGGTTCCAAATTCCACTTTCCCACCGAAATGAGCAGAAAATTCCACAGCCCATTATCGGGAATCGTGAGTAGGGCTGATGTCTGTTTGCCCCTTCATCAACTTTGCGTAGTTTGTCTTCATCTTTTTGCCATAGCTGAACAGATTTTTATTACCAGCAAAAAAAAGTTTAACAAAAAATCAGTCTTTTATATGTTCTTGGTTAAAGGGCTGAAAGAATAGTTCAAATACCAAAGCCCAGAGAGAAGAAAAAGAAGAATGGAGAAAGCAATGGTGAAAATGGGGAGCTTAAAAGCTGGAAGCTTTTGGCTGTCAAAGAAAGCTAAGGAAGAGTTAAATAACATCACTCAAGACCTTAATGTATGTACTCTATTGGCTTACAATCACCTCATTTATTGTTTTAGTAAATGAATTCTGTGGTGTTTGTTTGTTTGTTAATTTGGTTCTCTGTGAGTTCTTGGTTAATTTTTTTTGATCAATTATTTGGAGGGATGATAAAAATGTGGTATATATTGTTTACTGTATAAGATTTTGAGAAAGGAGAATGATGTGAGTGGTTGCCCCTGAAATACTCCTCTCCCGCCGATCAGTCTTTCGGGCCGAACTCCTCCGTGAAACCCGCACAAAGGGGGGCCGGAGGGGCTCCGATGATGCTTAAGTCAGAAACTTGGAAGAGAAGCAAGAGGCAAAAAATATAATGTGAGAGTAAAAGTGATTAGGTCAAGAATAAACCTGGACTTGGGCTTTTATACCTTAGCCCGGATTAGAGTTTTCCGTAAAATCTGAGATTCTATTACGATTTGGTACCAGAGTCATGATTAAGATAGGATCGGATCTCCCAAAACCCTAATTTACTTTTCAAAGGTTTAGGACCCGGGCTAACCTGCGGCACCTCGGATCGGTGTACTAATGTCTAACCTTTGAAGCACCTCAAAGGCACGCCCTCAGAGCCCATTTACTCCTAGAGCCGAACTATGACAAACCAGACCATGTGAGCATAATTCAAACTAAAGCCTCAGTAGGTCGACCCATTGAACAGATCCCAATAGATCACTCAAATACATGGATCCTTCAGCCCCATTCCTCAGGACTGAGCGAGAAACTATCCCTTAGAGCTTGGCAGATCAGCCTAATGTTTAAGGCTCAGCAGATCGGCCCAATGTGTTGGGCTTACCAGATCGGCCCAATGCTTAGGGCTTAGCAGGTCGGTCCGAATGCTTACAACTTATCAGATCGGCCCAATGCGTTGAGCTTAGCGGATTGGTCCAATACCTAGGGCTTAGCAGGTCGACCCAACAAGCAAACTTAACAGATCGGCCCGGTATTGATTTAACCCTTATCAGTGAGTTTGTGGTATTGTTGGTTTTCTTGGATATTAAATGTTTAATATCACTCATACATGACTGATAAGTCAGGGAATGTTTAGTGTTGGACTTGAGATTTTTTGACTCAGTCGAGCTTCACAAATGGTGCCCTCAAAATTTAATAGTCATATATTTTTATGGATGATAATAAGATAAAATTGGACATAAATTCAATAGTTGATTTTATTGGCCTCAATAGAGATGTTAAAATTTATTTTTACTGGTATCACTCTTGGGCCCGGTGTATATGTATATATGGAAAAAAAAAATTGGTGCCCCAAAAGTTTTGGGCCTTGAGCCGATTGCTTCATGAGATTCATGTCTAAGTCCGGCCTTGGGAATGCTGTTTATTTTCTTGTAATATCAAGGAATATAACATAAGATGGGAAAAAGATCCCACTTTCCCTTTCTTTTTCTTTAAGTTGTTGGAATTTTATTATCAGTGGACTGGAGATATTGAATACAAAGTTGGAAATTTTAAATCAAATCGGACTGACAAAGCATTGATTTTGAATGGAATTGCTAAGTAGGTTAGGCCCTTGTGAGCATTTTCATCTTCTTCTTGATGAGTTAAGTTGGTTAATATTGTACTTGTTTGGAACACTTGCATTTTTCTGGTTTGCAAATGATTTTTACTATTAAAGATATATTGCTATTTAAATCAAAAGAATGTATTTGGCCTCCAATCTCCATAAACTCAGACGGCGAAATGGCCTGTTATTGCAGACCGTTTCAAGCGTTGTTGAAGAGAAGGCAAAATGGATTTTTGACAAGCTAAAAGGTCTGTTTTTTTCATTTTTTATTGTTGTTGTTGCGTTTTCTATTTTATCTTCAAATAGATTTCAAATTATGCTTGGAATTAACTATGACTACCTCAAATCATAGTTAAGTATCGATTATCAAGATTGACATATTTCTAGAGATGTATAAATGTTTACTTAGAAACTCCTCTACTCTGCTGGTATATGCTTCATCTTCACCATCCTTTTACTTAGGATGAAATCTATTCAAGATGTGGTCACAAAGTCTCCAATTTGCATCTTACATCCAAAATAGAGTAAATTACAAAAACTACCCCCTGAGATTTAGAGTAATTACAAAAATGTCCTGTTATCTTTTCAAAATTACAAATACCCCCTTACTCAGAAGGAGCAATTTGTAAAAATAAAAATAAAAGTCAAGGGATTATTTGTAATTTTGAAAGGTAGCTGGGTTTTTTTCGTAATTAGACTGACCTCGAGTAGTTTTTGTAATTAACCCTCCAAAATATGCTAAATAGTAAATACTACTACTACGCTATTCTCATCTCTTCCTTCGTAGGAAAACCACCGAGAAGCTTGCCTGATCTCCTACGAGAATACAATCTGCCAGCCGGCCTTTTTCCTCAGAATATCTCAGCGTACGAGTTTGATGAGCCAAGTCAAAGCTAACCGTTCACCTTCCGTTTTCCAGTGAAGTGAGCTTCAAAGACTCGTCTTTAGTACGATATGCCCCGAGAGTCAAATGCATTCTTCTTAGGGGTAAGCTCATGGGTATAGAAGGCATGAAGACGAAGGTCTTAGTATGGGTCAAGGTCACAAATGTGGCTGTCGAGGGCAACAAGTCAGAAAAGGTTTGTTTTACTGCTGGTGTAAAGAAATCGAGACCTAAGGACGCTTATGCCGTGCCTCGTGAAGCTGTTAGAGTCGAAGAATTTTGAGAGTCGAGATATCATGGTTTTTATTTGGTTGCATTGATGACTTTCTTCGATGGAATGGCCTAGTTCGTATATGTCGTTTGCTTGGTTCTAACGTTATTTGGATATTGTGATATTGTAATTCGGTTTTTTTTTGGTAGTCGTGTTATTTCGAATCGAGTTTCTTGGGTCTATGACTTAATTGGTGGTAGTTACTATTGTTCTAACTCCTAGGTGACAAAGGGGACACTAAATCTAGTACATTGCCAACGTTTTGAGGTGTTGGTGGATTCATGAAACAGAAGGGAAATGTTGTGTCATGAAAAATCCAGATACTTCATTTGCTTCTTTATCCTCATTTTCCTGGAAATGTTTTATATGTGCCTGTAGGATTATTGTAATACTTTTTTTGTTAATTTTTTTTTGTTTAGGGATATTCCTCTTTTACATTTGTCTTGCCAAGTGCAACTCAGTTTGTGAAATTTAGCTTGCAACATTCACTCAATGGTCCACGTTAAAGATGTATTGGGTAAACCCTTAAAAAACAGTTTAATTATTAAAAAACAATCAATGTTTCACAGAATATATATACTCCATTGAGGTTTGTATTTGTTTTATAAGTATCCTCTTAAATTTTGGATTTTGTAGAATAAAATTAAATATCATAGAGTATTCGTAATATTTAAAGAAAAATGATTTTCTTTTTGTAATTAAGCTAAATCCCAAGGACAATAATTATAATTCATCCAATATATATACATATGAAACAAGAAGAAAAGAAAAAAAAATATATTGGAACAACTAACTGTCAAAGAAGCAAAAGGTATTGCTTCAATTATGGTGATTGTGTGTGTTGACAAAATCAATTTATTCTTACAAGTATAATATAAACTGGACGCAGCAAAAAAATATGGGGTATTTAGTTTATATCGATGTTCCTAAAGAGTCTCGAACAATCTCAGACACTGAGATTATGTTTTCTATGCTCAACAACACTATGATGCACCATTCCAGCAAATCTGACTTTCGGTTTTGAAGCACTTCTTGAAGAAAATGAATGTTGTGCTGCGCGCAAAGAAAACAGTCTCGTTGTCAGTCATAACCACGAGTCATAAAAAGAGAAACACAGACGAGTTAAAGGCATGCATTTTATGATTGTATCAATCATTTTCAAACACGGAACAAATACTTTCCTCGAGTTTTAGCCTAATTTTAAAAAACAAAATCCGGTTATTTTTTAAAACTATTACAAATACCCTCTCACACTTGCTTCTATTTTACAAATTGCACCTCATGACAGTGTATTTGTAACATAAACACAAACCTCAGAGTATTTGTAACGCTAAAGGAGTATATGTAATTTCGAACAATAATTGAAACTTTTTTTATTTAAGCTAAACTTCAAGTACTGCATATAGAAGTTCTCCTACCTCCCCCTTTTTCTGTTTACTTCTGTAGCCCAAAATCTAAATGAAGCATCTAAGTTGAAATATGCGTACCTCAACGAATTTTAACTTAAAATCAAGGTTTCCAAATCGTTGTGTGACCTCATATTCCTCTCGTAGGTAGTCAAGAATTTGCGCATATTTTGCATCTCTCCAAGCAATTTCCGATCTGAAGTATGGACATAAAATAGCATTCAACACTATTACTTGAAACCTCAAGAAATTAATCAGTGAAAAGCAGATAGTAAATGAGGAGGCAAAGAGATACTCGAACTAATCCTCAAATTGACAAGTGAAAACACACGAGATATACTAATAACATAGCATCACAGACTACAAAATAAAAGATATTTAATTTTTTTCTGCAGGTTATTTTCCTCAGAAAATTCTAGCCCAAGCCAAGAAACTGTGACACAAATACAACTCAAGAATTATGCGACATGGAGAATTAAGCCAGACAAGACTTGGATTATCAGACGCTTGCAAGCAAACGGAGGGGTTTGATTTATGGATTCAACCATCCAATAGTTCCAAAATCAATTACGTATATTTGCCTCTTAGTAAGAGAGCTTCTCTGATTCAAGCCTTCAGCAAGCCCCCACAGAACAGCAATTCTAGATACTAATTTCAAACTTAGGTTATTGCTTAATTGTTACAACACCTATCAACCCGAAGTTTACGAGAGAAAAATGAAACATGTGAAATCTGTTGAACTACCTCGTCCAAAAGCTTTAACTTGTAGAGAACGTGAGTTCTAACACGCCCCCTCACGTGCAGGCGGTTTTCATGAAGCCTAGCACGTGGAACATTTTATATGAGTGGTGGTGAGATTCAAACTCAGGACCTCTTGTTCAGTTTAGCGTAGATACCATATTGAAAAACCACCTCATCCAAAAAAATTAAGCTTTTAGAGACGTGAGCCATTTAATACTTTAATAACTCTAACAAAATCTAACCACTTCAGAAAGTTATATCCATTAATATCCTAACTTTATAATACCTCTCAAAAAGACCAACTTTTAGAATCACATCAGCTAGATTTGAATTAGCCTTCCCAACAAGTTGAAACAGCTTCTTCCGGTCCATGGTGAAAGTCCCTGTTTTCTCCATTCCGCGGTTTATTTCTGCAAATTCTTCTACCATGCCATCAACCTAAGAGACAAAGAGGTATTACAAATTCCAAATTTAGCTTATTAAAAAAGCTTGAAAAATAGCTAAATACTAATCATATTTAGTGGCAGCCGTGAGCTATGCGGTTATTCGGAAGCATAAAACAAATGTTCAAGTACAAATTATGATTCATGCAGAAAAATAAAAGCGCTAATATATCAAACCATTCACCTGCGATACAAAATAATCCAGGGCAATGCTTTGTCCAAGAACACTACCAATTATCCGTATGCTATCCGTGTCCAGATTTTTCAGAACAATATAATCTGGACCTCCCTGCATATCCTCCACCAACAAAGGCTTCTCTTTTATGGCATAATCTGATGCAACAAGCAAAATTGGAAAAATGAAGATACCTAAAGAATTTGTGCTGATAACAAATCCAGAAAGACGTATTCAGCAACAGATGAAAGGAGTAATAATATGGGCAAATGAAAGATATGCAACTCCGGATAACCTAATTAAAAACATAAAGCAGTAGACATTTCATGAATGGACATCTAGGATTCAGATTTAACTTCTTGTGTTTTACAGTTTATCCTTTTACAAACTTTTTTTCTTCATATATTACTATTTACAGTGTTATTCAATGGCCTGTCTCCAGGCATCTAATTTGAACTGAATCGGTGATTAAGTTCCCCGTTATGTAATTATTGGAATCTTTTAAACTGAACTTTGATCAAGCTGGTTTCCTAATAAATTAACATTCTTTTTTATTTCCACCCTAGCTCAAAGCCAAGCGTGCAAATATTAATGTGAGTTCCATGGCATGGCATACTTTTATACAAAAGAACCCTATCGGTTGTATAAACACGTTTTTTACTGTATTCGAGCCCCAATACCAGTTAAGGGATCATCATAATATTGTTTCACACGAGAAAAGTAAATCAATACCAATGTCTGTCAGATTGCAAATTATTTATTGAAAGAAAATAATGCAGATACAAAAATGAGAACCAACAATATATGGTAAGAAAAAAAGAAAATACTTAGAAGAGCCTTACCATCTTTTCTCATCTCAGTCAGCAATCCAGAAGCATGTCGTTTAACAGCTTGCAGGTAGAAATCGACTTCATGATCTTCCACATTGAAGAGGACTGCCGAACCATACTGGTAGACAATCATGTAACGATAGCAACTCATGTTCTCTCCAACTGCACCTTCCTGACATCAAACTTTGCAATGAGACATATTTAATGAAGAACATCAAAACAAAAGTTGACTTCCAATATTTCATTTGACTTGGTCTGGAGTCAACATACAAGCACTTACTTTGATAAGCCAACGCCATTATAATATGAATATTAACTGTCAAAGGTATAAACTCATATTTGGCATATCTGGTGTATACAATTCAGTATGGCAAAGAACAAAAAACACTGTGGTGGTGGTTGGTGGCATCCTATAAAAATTCCATATCAAATGTAGACAAGTTCTCTTTAATGTCTCTAAATTTACTGAATAGATTCTGGTTTTGTTAATAAAAATTCGAGTCTTTTAGGCAACACAACTTTTGCTAACAATGTTCTACGAGTCAATACTACAGTTCATTTGTATAATACCCACGGCAAACTCCCACCTCTTTGTCCTTTTGGGAATTGAACTGAACCATGCCAGAAAAATCTGTTGCTTAATATAATTGCATCAAGTAATTAAGCAGTCAAAACTGACTTCATTTTTGGAATACAAATAATTAAATATCCAATACAGCCTTGAACTAAAAACTGAAAGGAAAAAGAAAAAAAGGAAGTAAAGCATTGACAACCGACATTTTGCAACTTATCCACGTTTAGTTCAGTAAGTAAGGACTGGTACATGAAACCTTCTTACAGTTTGCCAGGGAGGACCGTCAAATCTGAGAGCAATACAATTCGATGAACGCGAGGTTGGAGGAAGAACATATCTTGAATTCTCAGCTTGCATACTCTTCAAATTAACACTGCCAAAACCATGAATCTGAGAGAACAGAAAATCGAAATGCAACACCGACAAAAAGGGAATAGTAAGTGCAAGGGAATGAATCTCATAACAAACAAAGAACATTACACACAAAATTGAATCAATCTAGCAAACAACAAGAACCACACACCACTGTGATTAACATAGACACGGATGTTGTTAAAACAGAGAATAAAAATTAGTATGCCATTGCGATGATGATTAGTAAGTCGTCAAACCTCTTTCATGGACAGGAAGTAACGGCTTGGAATTCCTTCCCCACCCACCCATCCACCCCCACGCCCCATGCGGCCACGCCCCATCTCACAGTGATAGGAGATACTCAGACTCAAATAACTAATTAGAGAAGACAAAGCTCCATGATTCACAAAAACAGATCTTTAAGGCTTTATGTTATACGCTATTTGATAACTATTCCCAATTATGTGTGTACAAACAATCACCAGTGTTAATAATTCGAAAAGCAGCACATACATGACATCAGATAATATTTGCCTCCATAATTCATTAGTACACAAACTGCCCAGTACACAGAACTATTACTAATTAAAGCATTTAGATAAGAGATATTCATTATCTGGCCCCTTAAGTAGTTTTCCCACTCCGAATAATAGCATCTAATATACCAGGTCTAGTGTCACAGAGAATAGTTCATTTTTCTTAAACCAAAACTTTTACATCTCCCCAAACTAAATTAGTTCATTCCACAAAAAGGTACTCCTATTTATAACAACTTTGACACTAAAAAGAAAGGAAAAACAGATGTGATCCTCACATTAATTTGTCTATACAACAAAATCATAACACTCAGCAAGCTACCTTAAAATTTTCACAATAGACTCTAACCAACAATAGTTACATATGCGCCTCCATATCCCAGAATGTTTAAAAATAAAAATAAAAAATTATTTATATGGATATTAGTGTTATTCCCGTCACAAACAGATAATAAAACAGTAGATGAACCTGGTACAAAGGAAAAAGGCTTTCACTGCGATTTTTCCAGCTTCCTCATCTTCCAATAACTCCTCCTCCAACATTTGGTTCTGATTAAAATCATGGGTCTTGAAATCAAATTCTTCAAGTGGGGACACTGATGGGAGTGCAGAAAATGACCTGAAATTCGATAAATAATCTCTGGGTTTTGAGATTAGTGGAGAATTTTGAGATCTATGAGGTGGGGCTTTGTGAAAATTGAGGTTATTAATGGATTTGGATGCTGATATGATGCGAGAGACTATGAGCGGAGCTCTCCATCTCCCCATTCACTGGGGTGTAGCTGCAGTAATTTGGTGTGCCGTCCAATTATTTTTGTGTTTTTCTCAGTTCTACACCAACATTTTTATGCTACTTTTATGGTGCTCGAATGGAGGAAGGATTTGGATTTGGTTTCTGCTCAACTGTTGTTGCTGTTCTTCAAGTTTTAGGATTAACCAACGAAAATGTAAAACACAACTGAGATTCTTGGGGCAAAACCTATTTGTTACCGCCTGTTTGATGCAATATTGTCCAAGAAAACTATTTTTTTCCTTCTTTTTTTTTTTTTTTTTGTAGGGAAGAAATCTATTATTATTGAAGGTAAATTGCAATTTATCCCTTCATATTTTACCATTTTACTTTGGGGGCGCTATTTGCACCCAATTTCTTATAACTCTCTATTTTCACAAAATTAAAATAACTTAAAATAATTATTATGCCCTTACTTTCAAAAAAAATCCAAATACACCCAATTTTTTTTTCAGAGTTTTTTTTCTTCCCTAGAATTTAAGATATATTTTTTTTTATTTTTTTACTATCGTGCTATTTTAATTGTAGCATTAAGTACGAAAATGTGTCATTTTTGAGTTTTTTGTTTGAAGTTCTTGCATTTTTTCGCCATGTTCGAATAGGCACGATCGCGCTTAAAAAAAAAAGGTGGCACGATAACAATTGTTTTTTAAAAAAAGGTGGCACAATCGTGTCCTATTTTAATACATGGCACGATCATGGTCGTACCACTATTTTAATACATGGCACAATCATGCCACACTTTAAAATGGTTAAAGTGTGGCACAATCGTGTCATGTATTAAAATAGGGCACGATTGTGGTCGTGCCACACTTCAAAAAAGGGGTGGTTTTCAGAAAAATATGGCGATCGTGTCACCATTTTTGTAACCTATTCGAACATGGCAAAAAAATGCACGAACTTGAAACAAAAAAACCCAAAAATTGTAACATCATTTCGAACTCATCTTATAAAACTTTCAATCTATCAAAAATGACACATTTTTGCACTTAGTGCTATAATTAAAATAGCATGATAGCAGAAAAATACAAAAATTATATCTTAAACCCTAGGGAAGAAAAAAAATCTGGAAAAAAATAAGGATTGAGTGTAGTTAGAATTTTTTTTATAGTAAGGGCATAATAGTCATTTTCAATCATTTTAATTTTGTGAAAATAGGGAGTGGGGTGCATGTATAAGATATTAGGGTGCAAATAGCGGACCCCTTTTACTTTAATCGGAAAAGTAATTATCCCATTAAATTATACCCCAAGGATGACAATTTTGGCCGATCCATGGCTCGACCCATTTGGGTCGCTCCGTCCCGTGACCCGCAGTGGGTTAGGGTGTAGCGCATTTAGGACCTGGGTATCTTTTGCCTGCCTAGAATATATATTTTTTAATATAATTAATATATATTATAAGATAATTTTTATGGATTCTTATATTATATGTAGTTTTTATAAATTGATACTGACAACATTTGTAAGGAATATTTTATAAATATATTATAAATATATATTTTTCCTTTTTACCAATTTGTTTGCAATTAAATTTATTTATTTCGGGTTAGGATGTGTTGATCCGCCCCCCCCCATTGTCATTCCTATCCAGAGGATATGAATTAGTTAGGTCATCTCCAACCCATTGCACCAAATTTGGTGTAAAAAGTACACCAAAATTGGTATTTTGATGTAATTTTGTCAAAACCACCTTCAACCCATTACACCAAATGAATATTTTATTTTTTCTTTTTCATTTCATAGTAAACAAATTTATTTATTTATACAATTATTTCATTTATGTATATTTTATTACTATTAATGTAATTAAGTAAAATTTTATATTTAACTAATATTACATTAATTAATTATTACAAAAATAAATATTACAATTAATATCAATATCTCTTTTGGTTTAAATTATAATTATTTTTTAAATTATTATTATTTATTGAAAATATTAATTAATTATTAAAACTATGTTATATAAATTAATTATATGTAAAATGAGGATACAATTGGAATTTAAATTTGAAGTAGAAGATAATTTGAGTGCAAATAGGGGATATTGAATTACATCAAATTTGGTGTTAATGAATAGTGTTACACCAAATTTGGTATAATACTATTCACAACATAAAATTTGGTGTAAGATTTAGAGTTGGGTTGGAGAAGATTTTTTGCATATTGGGTGTAATAGTGTGTATTATAGAGGTGGGCTGGAGATGCCCTTATCCCCTATAGATAGGGAATAAAAACATGAGAATCTTCTAGTTAGGAAAAAAAACATGAGAATCTTCTAACACCCTCAACGAAAATACTTATTGGGAAACTATAATATTAAGGGTTTGTTTGAGAGCACTTTTGAGACGGATTTTTGAATCTAAAAGTCAATTTCAATAAAAATTGATGTTTAGTGTTTAATTTCGAATGGACATTTGGATAAGTCACTTCTCCAAAAATTTTATTCTAAATAAGTCATAAGATATAGGTTTTTTGAAATGTCACTTATGAAGAAGTTCATTTTCTGAATATACTTTTGTATAAGTGCGCTCATACATGCACTACCTTAGAAAACTAACTAACACTTGTTGCACTACTCAAATTATCCAACCTTGTTCAATAAAAAAATGCACAAGTCCTTTAGCGACATAATTCATGACTTCAAGAGAAGAACGAAGTTCGAAATAATGGAAAGAGGATGTCAAAGGGTCTGTCTCATAACAATAATAATCACAGAAGATTACTAATTCCCCCGAGGAGAAGTCAGGGGGAATCCATAACACTAAGTGTGAAAGATATGGGCCAGTGATCATTCCTTAGTTAAAGGTGCTACAAAGGTACAAATGAGAGATCATTCTTTACGAAACAACAACTAGAGCTGACAAATGGGCCGAACTAAGATAAATACACACTACTATTTTTGGGGCCACCCTAACCCATATAGGGTAATTTATGTCGGGTTGATCGGTTGTATGTTGGGTCAAATAGACTTGATCCTTTTTTGGGCCTCCAAAATTAGGGGCCAACCCATCATTATCACTGGGCCAGATCCAATTAGACAACTCCAACAACAACAATTCACCAATTTATTTAGCTTCTCTCACTAGGATAACTGATACTTGACCTCACTTATTATAGATGGCGGGGTTAAGGGTTCAAACTTCATCTATATCTTACATTTCATTTATAATGGTTTGAATTTATACTTAAAAAAACCACTAATTTATGTGGAAATGAGTTGGAAGAGATCTCATAATACTACGGACCAAGAAGTCGAACAACCACAACTATCAAACAAAGAAGACGAACAAAAAAAAGCAGTGAGAGTCCCTCGAAGTCGTCACTCCACCTAAGCAAGCCCCTCGATTCGGGGACACTCTCAACTCGATGGGGGCTCTCGATTTTGGGGCTCTTGGCTCCGACAATTGCTTGGTCTCCTTGATTGCGTGTCCCTAGAAAGGGATATTTGTTGAACAATGTACTCACATTACAAGTTTACCTACTAATGAGATTATAATTTTTTTGAAAAAAAGTCTTCAAGAGGCTAAGTACCAAATAGAGTGTAGAAGAACTCCATCCTTCCAAGGATTATGATAAGTAAATGAAGACTCTCTTTTCTGAATGACTAAGAGAAGTAGGGGACACCTTCCTTCCAAAATGCAAGAGAAGTAAAGAAGTCCACATCTTCTCCATAGAACCAAGTCCTTGAGGATTATAACTCTGTACAAGGAACTAAGGGTACGATTGAATATGCTTTCATTTTGAAAATTTTATGTTTGTTAGAGAATAGCGTTAAAAAAATTTGGAAGAATAAAAAATAAATTTTGAGAGTGTGATCGCTTTAGGAGGTATCAGAGCGGAGTTTTATGATTAAATGTGTGATAAAAAAAGTAATGATTAAATTGATTTGATTTAAAAATAGTAAAATAATGATGAGATATGATTGATAGTTAGAAATGTGTGAGTGGATGAATAGTGAAACTTGTGGGAGAATGTGTAATAATAATTAGTTTTTTGTGAGAAAATGTGTAGATGTGATTGATAAGAGAAAAAGTGATAAAACAGTATATTTTCTGAAAACTTTCAAAAACAATTGTATGTTTGGTTAAAATATTTATTCAGCGGAACAAAAATAGAAATCCGCTCATATCCAATCGCAGCCTAACTCTCCCAACTCTTCATATCTTATCCACAACCCACAAATTGGGTGCTTATGATGGCGTAATTTCAACTTTTAATATCTATTTATTTATTTACTTGAATTCCATCATTGTTATTATTAGATAAAATTATTGTTAATGGGTCAATTCATAATTATTATTAAATGGATGACCCACGAGATCCAATCTATTAAGCAAAGCCTATTGAGGCTCAAATAGCCGCAAGGACCAATCTACTAAAATAAGTCTCATGAGGACTTGAGGCCCAACTCCCCAAGTATAAATAGTACATCTCCATTTATTTTGTGAGTAATCACAATTTATACTGCTTAAATATCTTATACTTCTAATATTGGCACCAATGACGACTTAAGCATTGAATGAGCTTTATTGAGATAACTCTAAGGCCCTTCTAACTATTTGTTACACGTCTATTCCTAAGTTAAGATTTTAATATTTAGTTGACCTTCGAGGACTTTGGACCCTCCATTATTTACTTACAAGTGAGCTACAAATTTTAGCAACATCAATATTAAATTAACATTATCATTCTATATCTGGTGAATTTTCTTCAAAATTTATATAATAAATATTTTTTTATTTTTACATAATAATAAT
Source organism: Rehmannia glutinosa (assembly GCA_016081115.2). NCBI lineage: Eukaryota > Viridiplantae > Streptophyta > Magnoliopsida > Lamiales > Orobanchaceae > Rehmannia > Rehmannia glutinosa. The sequence continues at coordinate 69,253,419 of CM071929.1, read as the reverse complement.
TAAAAATCGAGGAAATTTAAATAAGAATTAACAATTAAACGTGACCGAGCAAGTCGAAAACATTCACTTGAAAAACAGATTATTATTATTATTATTGTTTTTTTTTTGAAGAGAATTATTATTATTAATATAAGAAAGAAAACGCAATAAACAGTCAACGAAGGCTCCTTCAGCTGTAACACGACGTCGTAGCATGGAAAACACTCTGTCCACACTAGCTATGAATGAATGACGAAAAGCAGTAAAGGCTAACGCACCAGAAAATTGAAGCACCAAAACCCTAGTTGTGAATTAGAGTGCAAATTAACCAAAGTTCGCCCAAAAAAGAGTGTGTGAGGAGCTAGTTTGCTATGCAAATGGCGATATCAGGGGATCTGAGTGTTTCTGCAGCTTTGAATTCATACAAATTCAACCCCCTCCGCACCACATCGCATTTTCCCCCTTCTAAGGTTTGTTTCAGCTCTTCCCCATTTTCTCAATTTGTCTATACCGTTCCTTTCTCCCTTATTTTCTATATATTTTTAATTTCAGTTGGGCTTCGTTTTAGCATTGGGTTCCAGAGAAACCTATTGATATCTATTTTCAGCATTTCTTGTGTAAATTTATATGTGATTATGGATGAGGGGCTACATTATATTCATGAATATTAGAAAGTTCTTTATGCTAATTCTTAGGTTATATATATGATTTTTTTATATGCGACAGATATTGTGGTCTTGCTGGTGCACATACCTGGATTTTGATTTTCAAAAGCATGTATAACGCAACTTGAATATGTCTGCTACATTTATTTGGGTGATATTTATACTTGACGCGTCCTTTGAGGTTGATTGGCAAAGTGGATTTATAAATTATGCCCGTAGATTAGTAAATTAAATCTCCGTTATATTTCTCACAGGTTTTGTATGACATGTTTAGTTTGATTTAGCTTGATCTATATATCTTTGTATGTGGCGATAATTTAGTTTCATTGGATTAAACTTGAATAACCCAAACCAAATCAATTCAAACAAATGAAAAAATAATATGACAGAGGAGGCTAAATCTGTCATTCAACACTGATGAGCATCACAGAGAACTCATTCTTCTCTTAATCAGGATTGTATTCAACACAATCCTTTTTCTCAGCACCTAGGATGATGACTTTCCTTTTTCCAATTTTGTCCTTCCAGAAATGACTATTTTATCATGATGGAGGGAAAAATCTGTTGAGATTGAAAGGAAGGGTGTAAAACTCTTCATTTCTATGTGTGTGTGTTAAGATCTTTCGCTTGTGGTTTCATAATTAGTCTCGGGATGGAGGAATGACTCAAATCCACCTTGATTCCTTATTACTTTTGATGTACCACAGTCTAATTCATGATTGACTTATCCTGTGGTGTGTACCCAGGGTAATCAGGATCTTAATACAGTGTGAAATTTTAAATCGTCAATATTACTTGTTGAAATCTAACCTTGAGGCAAAATTACATTTTCACATGAACATAAAAATTGGCATAATGAGTTTATAGTTGGAATCATGTTTCCCCCCCACACACACACACAATTGACAATTCCATTGTTCATGTCAGTATAACGGAAGCTATCGTGCTTCTGTAGTTCTCAAAGATTTGTACTTGGTACATGTTAAAAGCAGGCTCCACCAGACTTAAAGTTTAGGGGTCATGTTAGTTAGTACAAAGATTTTAGCTAATGAAGGGCATGGGTTGTGATGCTCATGTTGACTGTCTTATGCTATCATATGGCTCACCAATTTTTCATCTTGATTCGAAGGGTACGTATTATTGTTTTTGACATAAGCATTTAGAAATCTAAAGCAATACCATGTTTGAGATGGCTAGGTGAACATAGCAGAGGATAGTGTTGTATCAGTGCTGCGCATTTTTCTAAAGTATGCATATTTGCTGCTGTATAGGTGGATTGCAGTGTGTTCGCTAATGGTGCATCTAGTTTTTTTGAGGCAATGCCCAGATCTTCTCGTGCTGTACTTGGTGTCCATACCACACGTTGTCACTCCAAACGGCCTCTAGGAATTTTCGAAGAATATAAGCTTTCACAAAATCCTATCAGCCAGGAGGTTGAGAATTTTCTTCTCAACGCAATCAACATGAACTTCTTCGAGCGTTTAAACTTGGCGTGGAAGATAATATTTCCGTCACCTACATCCAGAAAGCATTCCAATGCAAACATTGCCAAGCAACGTTTGAAAATGATTCTTTTCTCCGACCGTTGTGCGGTCAGTGAGGAGGCAAAACAGAAGATAGTAAGCAACGTTGTCAGTGCATTGTCCGATTTTGTCGAGATAGAATCACAGGATAAAGTTCAATTGAGCGTCTCGACAGATCCGGATCTTGGCACCATTTATTCTGTCACGGTGCCGGTGAGGCGGGTTAGATCAGAATATCAACTTGATGATGAAACTGGAGCAATAACGAATATCGAATACAAAGACACTGGAGAAAGTTCTGGTTCAGTTGATGTTAAGTTTGATTTTTATATTCCTAGTGACAAATTCAAGGATTTTAGTGTGTGAAAACTGAGGTGATGCTTGAGACCTAGAGGGAACTTGTATGTTGCTCTATATTGTTCTTTTTTTCTTCATATCTTGGGGTGCTGTAATGTAACCACTGGAGCATAATATATTCTGTATATATTTGGAAATTTGTTTTTAGGTGGTTTGAAATTGCTAATTGGAGAACACTAGTAATTTTATATTGAGATAACGCTTCGAAATCCTGCATATATTGGTCTGTGAGCTATTGAGTAATGAGTATGCATGATAATATCTTAAGGTGAAATAGTAATATCATTCTAATAATCTAATTGCTTACCAATGTGTTTAAAATCGGAGTCGATTGGCCAGTTCACTGATTCAATTGCAAATCTGTGAAAGAAAAACCGAAAATCTGATTGAATCGGTCAAAATTTGGTCAACTCTCAATGGAGTTTTTGTAACTTTAAATTTGTATGAGTTTTATTGTAAATACTAAAGAGGTGACTTGAAAGGTTCGGAGATGACCTATATTTAATTGAAAGATTCAAGTTTATGCAAAAATGATGAAAATGTTTCAATTCTAAAGAGACAAAGGGAGTGTTTGCAATCACTAAGAAAATTGCTTCTCATCTTTTGGCTGAAAAAAACACTTTTTAGTGTTTGCAAACGCTAAATTCTGCTTCATTTATTAGAATCTAAAAGTAGATGATGCTTGCTTCAATTTTTTTATTCTGCTTCTGGTTTGATTTTTACAAATAAATAATTTTTTTAATAACTTTTCACCAAACACTCTCAACTTCTAATTCTATTTGCAAACATTAATACACTTTCAAAGAATCGTCAAATCTACAAATCATTATATATATGGCCTTAAACGGTCTAAAATCAGGCTAACAGCCCGATTCTCGCCTACGAGAAAAAAGGCCCAAAAGAGAATTCAAGCTTCAACAGAGCAAGCGGGAAATTTCCAGGTTAAAACACTCAAATTCAAAATTTTCCTTTCGGCAATCCTCCCAGCCCCCACCCTCTCTCCTTCAGATATTCTCTCTTTTTACAGCATGAATGGGTCTTGTTTGAATTTCAATAACCCGATCCGAGATGCCATTTCCAGGGTCCGATTTGCTCCCACTTCGAACAATCTCCTAATTTCCTCATGGGATTCGGCAAGTATTAACAATGTCAAAGTTGATCTACCAGTCACTTGTTACTTGTGCTCTGCATTATCTGTATTTGTATATTATGTGATGGATTTTGTAATTAAGAGTGGGTATATCACCTTTTTTAGCAGAGTCTTCGACTTTACGATGTGGATAAATGTGAACTCAGATTAGAAGCTCCTACTGAAGGAGCGGCCCTTCTTGACTGTTGTTTCGAGAGTGAGTCGACGGCTCTCAGTGCTGATTCCGATGGTTCTATTCTCAGGTTTGCCGTTTTCAATAATTATTTAATTTTTGTGATACTTAGTTTGTGTGCGTGTTTGTTATGCTCCATTTTTTACATCTCTTCTAAGAGCCAGTATGAAATTTGGGTCGTTGCGGCACAATGATGTTGTAGCTTAATTGTTTTCTGCAAGCTAGTGCATCAAGTATTCAGTACTGAGACCGCATAAAGTTAATAGTTAGTTTTACTTTGTCCTTGGGCCTTGGCATGAACTTGCAACAGTGATGGTACTTGAATTTGAGGTTTGGGGTAGGGGGAAGCTTGGAAAAGAATCCTATACTCTATTTCGATTATAGAAAGAGAGGAAAACAATGGAGACAGAATTTTTAGTTTTTATAAAAAATACTACACACGACATTTGGTTTCAATTTTTTGGTTAGGTGGCTGGGGGCCAAGCCTGCCCTTTGTTCAATCCCTCTCTCCAAGGAGTCATTATGCTCACAACTCTAAGCTTTTGGATAAGGGATTAATGTTTGCAGTATGCCAGACGTGCTAGAGTTTAAGGTTAAATTTCAGCAACATAGTAAAGTAGTTTGATCCTCAACCACTTCAAATAAAGGGTAACTAACAAAAAGTGAGTTCACCCAAGTGACTCAAATACATTTTCCACCACAATGCACATTCTATAATTTTCTTGGTTTTTTTATCCATTCATTGGTTGAAAAATCAGGGTCTTCATCAACAATTTAGTCTATTGAAAGTGCATGGAAGCTATCGTGGTCTCTCTTATTCAAGCCAGCTTAGAAACTTAGGGTTTCTGTCAAAAAATCAATAAATTTACATTTGTTTCGACACTAAACCATTTTCGTAAAGTATATTCCTATATAGCTTGATTCTTAACCAGTTCAATGCCAAATAAGATCTGAATCAGATCAGCCTGTGGAATTGGTAAATCAGACGCAATTCAGGCACTTTGTCCAATGAGAGTATCTTGAATCACTAGTGAAGCAGCCAAACCTTTATTACAGTTCCTTTAACAACTTTGTGCCACCTGCAAAACCATCTTTTATATATTTGTCAGTTCATATTCATTTATTTCCATCTTGATATGATAATGGCTCTATTTGGTGACACATTTGATTTAAAATCTCCTAGGTATGATATGCGTCTGGGAAACAGCAATGCAATGGGAAAACATGACGACTTAGCAACCTGTGTTGAATATTCTGAGGAAACATGTAAGATATTGGTAACATGTAATGCTTCTTATCACCTGTAAATAACTATGTCAGTGCCGCTGTGCTTGTTGGCGCACTGATTTGTCAGACTATTTGTCTTGTCCTTAAGCACATAGATGACCTTCTCCATAAATGGTTATGTGACTGAAAAATTTTCATGATCATTCTTTTGATTTTTTTTTTTTAAAAAACTTCTGAAAATTCTGTGCTTGGTTGAAGCGAGTTGGATCCATGCCACTTCCAATTGTGAAGGATATACATGAATCAGTGGATGAATTAAGCTTCTGGATCTGGGATATTAATGAATGTAATGGAGGGCATTTGTAAAATTTCTCTCTTTTAAATTACATTAAATAGTAATTTGTTTGAATCAACAAGATAATCAAAGTGCTGGTCCTCTTCTTACGATTTCTTCAAACCTGATAGAAAAACTAATAGATTCTTTTTCTGTGTCTGCAGGTCAAATTATCAGCTCTGGTTGGGATAAAAAAATAATGTTTTGGGATGCACGCTCTGCTAGTTCTGTTGGATGCTTGAGTAATCTAGTTGTGGGTGTTGAATCTATGTCACTTTCTGCGTTCAGTTTGATGGTTGCTCTCAAGTCATCAGTGCATACGTATGACTTGCGTTACTTAAATGGGACGGTTCAAGCAAAAGAACCTTTCATGGACATCCATATAAAATGTGTCCGCTCAAATTCAGATTTAGGAGGTATTGCAGTTACTCCTTGGTAGAAATGCATGCAATGTTTTCTAGCTGTTTGTGAACTCAAAACATCCCATGATTTGTTTAAACTTAATACAATTGATTACAGTAGCAGTTATGTGACACTTGTTTCCCACATTCATTTTAGTTCTCATACATTATTTGTTTTCTTGGAACTGAATCAAAAAATTTCACTTGTTATTTTTCTCCAATATTGGACCTCTTAGGCATATTTTCAATGAAAGTGCTGTGTATCTTTTTGTTATAATCTCTGAGTCAATCTGAGTGATGATACTACTCATGCAGGATTTGTGGTTGGATCAACCGACGGGAGGGTTGCTTTGGAATATCTTGGTAAATCCAACTCACAGAAAGATGGGTCAGTATAATTGTCCTGTATAGTGTGTGGGTTGTAATGCTTATTAGGGTGCATTAGGACTATTCTTTTTACTGGAAATGGATATGAGCAGCATAACTTTTTTTTCATCTGATATGGATGATAAACCTTGGTGGAATTCGATACCACATGGAAAGTACTGTCTTTAAAATTCAAAAAGTTGATTATGCTGCTGCACTGAGCACTGCGCGCTTATTTCCATCTTTCACCAAACCTTTTTATAAATAATTTAGTATCTCTAACCCTTGTATCTTTTCTCCTTTCTTTTCATTTATATATTGGGAAGATCTATAACCTAATGATCCTAGAATATTTAATTTGGATTCCGAGTACAGAATAGGCACCCAGATGTGACACCAAAAGATCTCTCCAACCATATCATCCCAAGGAAAACAATGCAATTAATTTAAATGTTTGTTGACATGTTGATGCTGCATAAACTCATGTGCCTACAAATCTACATATATGGATGAACTCCTTTCAAATTATTCTATTTACTTTCTGTCACACTGCAATATTGCGTGATATTCAAAATGTGGGTTTATTTTCTTCTCCAAAACTGGAGATTTTTTTATCTTTAAGTAACTTTGTGAAGCAGTTTCTTAAATATTAATTTGGATAAGAGGTAATCTTACCAATTCTTGCACTACACTAATCATTCAGTATCTCCAGCATGTTAGATACCTTTCACTTAAGCTTGGAGTTTTGCAGATATGCTTTCAGATGCCATCCAAAGGACAAGAATGGAAGATATCATCTTGTAGCAGTAAATGACATTGCATTTAATCCGTCGTATGTGTCAAGTTCAGTTCTAGCTTACTATCATGGGCCTTTTAAGTTTAGAATCAAGTGGCTATATTTTTTCCCTTTTCCAGATCATGTGGGGTCCTCGTTACTGGTGACAATGAGGGCCATGTTACAATATGGGATGTCCTGAACAGGAAGCGGTTAGTTGAGGTATTGTTAATCTTAACTTATGGAAACTGCTTAGCTTCCAACATATGTGCTTGATATAGGCATTAACACCTATTAACATAAAGATGGAAAGTACTTGGAGATTTGTTAGAGAGTGATAAAATTGCATATGGACTAGGGCCTTACATGAAAGGGGCAATGTTATTGAATCGCACCAAATAACTTAGTGTTCTAATCATAGAATTTGCAGCCATCTTGTATTTAGTGTTCAGGATTGGATTTCTATCAAACCATGTTTTGCCTGCAAGATAAATGACCAATAACTGTGTGCTCTTTGTTTTGCTGGCTCATGTCTGATTCTACCATTTGTTACAATCTAAGTTTCTTTGAACTGTCAGCATTGAAATTATTAACTATCTCCTACTCATCTAGATTTGTATCATACGCTAATTTGCTTTTCACATTTCTCAGCCTAATATATTTGATTTGGTATGTCTCCTGTCCAAAGAGGAGTTTTAATTATTTTTTTTGTGAAACTCCTGGCTCACTTTCAGTTGCCTAGATATCCCAATAGTGTTGCTTCATTGGCATATAACCATGGTGGGGAGCTTTTAGCTGTCGCATCAAGTTATACTTACCAGGAGGCTAATGAAAGGTTAGTAGGCTCAAGTCACTTGTTCAAGTTTCTTTAGGTCTTATGAATTCATTTCCTCAAATTTTGAGTTATTTGGATGGTGCTTGTTACTTGAGGTTTACTATTATGTCTTTTTGCAATGTTACAATACTTGTACCAATCACTAGATCATATGTTTTGGAGCAGGTTTTATCACTTTATGTCTTGTTGGATTCATGAAATTGTAAACTTATCTCTTGTTTCTTGTGGATTTCACACTTGGTTATTCTATGGGATCGCCTTTGCAAGTCGAGTCCTTAATCCTTTCTTGGGAGTTCATTGGTCTTGATAGTTGATATTGATTTATTTTTCCAACAATGATCTAGGTAAGTTGTTATTCCTAGATATGCCCGACTAGTCACCTAATTATTTATTTATTTAATAATATATATAATGCATTGTCTTGCGACTGTTGGGATCCTCCTAAGTAGATAAGTGAATTGTCCGAAAATACTTTTTCAGCTTAATGAACAAATTCAAGTAGTTGATTTATAAATTTGCAAGGTAGTGGTGATAAAAGAGTTGGCAGTTCCACAATTTTCATCTGAGCTATCTAATTTACATATGTTGTCCTTCACAGAATCGAAACGCTACAAATCTTTCACAAAATTATATCTTATTTTGCAACCAACACTACAACAATGTGCTAATAATTTTCTGGAAAGTCCATATTGACTTATTAGTCCAAGTGATGTGACTCTGACTCATGAACAGATGGTAGAAAGTAGTCTACGAACTTCACAATTTTTTTTGGTGATGGTACTTTATGCATCACTAATACTTAGCAGTCCAAAGACTCCATAGACAAGATTTGTATTGAAGGTCCACTTCAGAATTATGAGATGCAAATACGAACACGATGCGTCTTAAAAACTCCTAGGGCACATAGATCTATTTGATACATGAACATGAAGAAATTTCTTCAATTTTCTTACCCTTGCTGTAATGCTGTAATATTTACAATTTGTGGTTAACTGAGCATTGCATAGCTATGATATCGCTGAAAAACACACTGGAGTAAGAAGCTTTTTAGACTGTAAATCATATTTAACTAAGTGTGCTTTTCTTGTGTTACAGAGAAGAGCTGCCTCAGATATTTGTGCATCACATGGATGATAGTCACTTCAAATCAGTTCCTGCTAGTAGTTCGATTAAGAAATGATTGCAGACGAGACGGTAGCTACTAACACTGCTAATTCCTTCTGTGGAACACAAAAATCGAACGTGCCTCAATATTTTCAGCTTCTGCTTTAGAAACATACCATTAACATCTAATAATTAAGTGCATTGACCTTCTGAGTTGTTAGTTGTGAGCTGTGTTGTAAACTACTTTCTAGTTTGAAGTTTAATATCCTGTGATTGTATACTAGAATTTGACCATCACTTTTTGTAATGGTATGTGAAGAGCTGAAAATGCAGCTGGGAAATCAGAATATAGGACTGATCTTATGTAGAAAGTGTTACTCAATGAGCCTTTGTGCAACACATTGAACTCATAATTGAGGGCCTAAGTATTTTTACATTATTTGTAGTGTATGATGTAGTTTTGATTGAATATCAGACATCACGGAAATCAGGGTATTCCGGGTACTGTTGTACTGATATTTTTTGATTTTGTTTTTGAGAAATATAGTGATATCTATTTAAAGTTTCAATATTTTCTTATATATTTTGCAAAGTGGGGTTCAATTAGAAATTAAATTATCTTGGTAGGGACAAAGTGTGTTTTCATAGTCCCTAAAGGCCAAAGTGTCACATGCATAATTTGAGGGGGCAAAGTGAATTTTATCCTAAAATTTAGGGTTGATTATCAAAATAACATCGTAAAGAGTATTTGGGGTTTAATTTTTGACAAAAACTTGTATGGGATGGTCTCATGCGCATTATCCATGCTAAATATAAAATAGAATTTCAACCCAAACCTAAATCCGTAAAAAATACTCATGTTGTTTTTGTGTTTGTAGGATTCATCTCATGAACTTATGTCTATAAGACGGTGCATAAGACCTCTTCACAATTTTTTAAGAAGGTCCGTACGAAATGAATGTATAAAGATTATATTGTCGAGGATATAAATTAAAAGTTCGTATAATTTTTTTCTCCAACATATAATATATTATGACTTTTATAAAAAAAATAAAAATATATATTGTTCACTCAATTTTTATATTTTTAATTTTTTTTAGTACAAATCTTCGAAGAGGAAAGGACTGGTGGAAATTAGGGGTGTAAACGAATCGAATCGAGTCGAATATCAAGATATTCTATTCGTATTTGACTCATTTAGAGAATATTCTTATTTGTATTCTTTTAATGTTCGAATACAAAAATTGATTCTTATTCTTATTTGAAAATATATTCGAATATATACGAATCAATTCGAATATTCGTATTCGAGATCCTAACCAATATTTATATTTTTTCTCTAAAAATATTTGATTAAATTACAACAATAAATTGTTAAATACATCAACAACGTATTAGTCACCAAATACATCAACAACAAAAAACTTATTGTTGATTCCATCAAGAATATACTAAGGTTGCATTTGGATGGAGGAATTTGGATTTGGGGAGAGGATTTAGAGAATGATTTCAAATGACTCCAAATAAGAAGGAATTGAAATCCTCCAAAATAACTCCAAAAATAGCTTCCAAGGATTTGAAATCCATTATAAAATAACTACATCCAAACAACCTCAATGGATTTGTTATTATAGATTTGAAATCCATAGCTCAAATCCTTCCATCCAAATAGAGCCTAAAAGAAATTAATTATATATGGACTTATTAGATTGAACCTTTTATAAGTCAATATATGATTTATTATATATTATTAATCTATATAAATAATTATATACTTGAATGTTTAAAGATTATATATATGATATTTATACAAATATAAATATATATAATATTATTCGAATATTCTTTCGAATAATCGAATCGAATATAATAATTTTCATATTCGTATTCACATAATATACGAATCAAAATAAATATTCTTATTTGGATTCTTATTCTAATTTTTTCGAATTCGAATGTCAATATACGAATTCGAATGCCGAATCGAATAAAAAAGATTCGCTTCTTTTACATCCCTAGTGGAAATCGAACCCAAACCTCTCGTCTAAACATGAAATTCTTAACTACTAAACTATTATCCGATTCCCATTTTTACTTTTCCAATTGGCAATAACATTCGTCCAACAATTTCATGAAAAAATCATATTATCAACTGTTATTTTCACGATACATTGGAACTCAAAAATTTTTTAAAAGAGATTTTAACGAATATATTCGTGAGCTATTTGTTCCACGGTTAGGCCCGTGCACGCACCCGCACTCTATCGCCCCCTCCAAATAAAAAAGTCGCGTTTGGCGGCTCAAATCAAATGGATAACCCAAAAAAAGGCCTTCCCCAAACACTGCGTCGTTTTGACGCAAACTTTGCAATCAAATCCAACCGTCAACCGCTTCACCACGCCAACGTACGGCCCAAAACCAATCCTGGCTGCAAAAACCCTATAATCACCCTCAACTCCTATACGTTCAAGGACTCAAACCCTTTTCTATATATATCAAAAACACATTGCCCAATTATCTCGCCCCCACCTTTGGCTCTCTGCTCCCATTTCTCTACTCTCTTGAAAATCTCTCTGTCGCCGGTCTAGTTCATCTCTCTAGAATCGCCGCTCAGGATGTCGGACGAGGAGCATCACTTCGAGTCGAAGGCTGACGCCGGTGCATCCAAGACTTATCCCCAGCAGGCCGGGACGATCCGTAAGAACGGTTACATTGTTATCAAAGGCCGCCCGTGCAAGGTTTTGTTTTCTGCTTTTAATTTTTTTCTTCTTCTGTGAATTCGTTGTTGAAGATGTGTGCGTACATTTGAATTCAGCTGGTTTTGTTTTTCGGTGAAATTGTATGCGTAGATTTGGATTTTGATTTCGATTTGTTGTGTATTAATTGGTGAGACTGTGTGTGGTTTTGCTTTGAAATCTGAGTGATTTAATTATTGTCTCGATTGCGAGAAGATTCGCCTGAAAGCCTGTAAAACTATCCCAAATTATTGTCTCGGCTGTTTTTGGTGGATTTGAGTTGAATTTATTGAGGTAAAATTGTTGTTTTGCTGAATTTTGAGCTCTTTGGATAATTTATTTTATAAGTAGGTTCCTTTCTGATTTCTGATATTTGTATGTATAGAGTAGATCTATTTTGTTTTAATTAGTTTGTTTGATTTAAGTGTGCTTTCGTGTGATAGTTTATGCTCTAATCCTCGCCCTATGACTTCACTATACATGTATTTCAGCTTCAAATAGGAATTTATTTTTAAAGTTCTGTACAAATGTGAATGATTTGGAAAACGATTTGAGCTAGGAACAATTTCAATTTATTGGGTTCTTAATTCATTAAGATATAGCTTCATTGTCATAAATTTGATCCTTGATCCCCGGTTACTACTTACTAGGGAACTTTATATTGTTACAAAACCATGACTGTTGTTTTCCAATTTGTTTTATTAATTTTAGAGCAGTTTATGATCCTTTTCATTGTTTCAGGTTGTGGAAGTTTCGACTTCCAAAACTGGAAAGCACGGGCATGCTAAGTGTCACTTTGTTGCAATTGACATCTTCACTTCCAAGAAGCTCGAGGATATTGTCCCCTCTTCCCACAACTGTGATGTATGCATACTCTCTTTGTTGATTAATGCATCAATCTTCATGATTTACTGCTGATCATTTTGTAGCATGGATTCTAAATTACAATCATTGAAAATTTCAGGTTCCACATGTTAATCGCACTGACTACCAGCTCATTGACATCTCTGAGGATGGATTCGTATGTGACTACTTTATTTACTTCAATTGTTAAAATCTCATTGTTGGCATAGTTTATAATCCTAACTAAATAATTATATAGGTGAGCTTGCTGACTGATAATGGTAACACTAAGGATGACCTCAGGCTTCCAACTGATGACAATCTGCTTAGCCAGGTTAGACATATTTGAACCTATCCATTAGCTTATTCTGAATATTGTTTCATAAATGTTTTGTTTTGGTGACATATTTGTTATTTTAATGAAATATACAGATCAAGGATGGGTTTGCTGAGGGAAAGGACCTTGTTGTGAGTGTTATGTCTGCTATGGGAGAGGAACAGATCTGTGCTCTCAAGGATATTGGTCCCAAGTAGTGTTGTTTTCCTTTGCTTGCCGGGTGTTGCCTGATGTTTTTAATTTTACATGAGACGTTCATGATATTTATAGATTATCGAATGATGGGAGGACGATTGGCCATTTTATGGTTCAGGAGTCTGGAGACTCAAACCATTGATGGTTTAATGACCTCGACTATTATGTTTTTACTCATTTTTCTTTACTTTCATTTTTTGCTTTTGTTTTTATTCAGGCTGTTTGGATTTCTTCTCATGTATTATGATGTGGGGGTAAATTTGATGTGCTGGCAACTTTGTTAGCTTTATTATATGGCAATAACAATGGTGTTTTCGCTTTCAAATGATATATCAAAATTTTGGTATAAGATTGAAGTAAGGTTTTTATCAATATTTTGACGATGACGAGGGTGAATATGCTTGTGTTGTATGTTTTTGTGGTCATTATTTCAGCTTAGTGGGCCTTTAATTTCCGCAGTTTGCCAAATATACAATTACATTGATTGAGCAAATTGAAATTCTGTTATTTTCCACAAGTTGCTGAATAAGAACTATAATACTGCTGTTGTGCTATTGGGATGTAATTACCATTGAATGTTTCATCATATCTTAAGGAGAGTCAATTGAAAAGACGCTTTTGAAATTTTTGAAAGTTCTGACGAATAGTGGATATAATAGTTATATATGATAGTTCCCCATCATAAGTGAAGGAAATGCTGGCCAATAAGAGATCACATCTGTCAAACAACTGGGGTTAGCTCAGATATTACTCTTCAGTAAAGAAGTCCGGCTTTGAATCTCTATAATGACAGGGCCAACACATCTGTCAATAACTCATCAGTAAGACCCTAACCTCAATAAAGGTTCACGAGAGAGAATCTCTTACAGACTAATGAAAACACGTGTGTAAAAAAATCTGTCTGAATTCAATTCCCACGACTCTTCATCTTCCATTTTTTTTAAGAAAAAAGAGTTTCATAAGAACGTGATTTTCTCAATGTGAAACAATTGCATATGTTTGGGCAAGTTGAAAATTAACACATCATTACTTTTTAAGCGAATTTGTTGTGGGGCACGTACAGAGAATTAATATCATTAATCGCACAAATGTTTGTACGCATAACCTTGAACGTATTTCACAAGAAACTAAAATTTGAGATGAGAGAACTGGAAAATTAGCATCAGAAAACACACAAATCCGCCAAAAAAAAGGTTAAAGGCAGAGCCTGATTTTGATTCTCTTATCATTCTACAATAAACCTGGTGCATTCATGGTCACCAGATCACAGGGGCAGATCCTCCAATGGAATGATGAAAAAAGTACTTGCATAGCATCCGTAATCAAAAAATTCTTCTCTTGCACCTTTTTATGGTTTAAATTCGACCGATTCTCAAGTTATGATATCACTGCAACACGTATAACACAAATGGGGTTCCACAGTTGTAAGTTTAAATTAGTAGAACACAACACACAATTCACCTGACATTTTATTGCAGAACTCAACGGCCACTTAAGTTTGTAGATCTTAGCTGCCTGTTTTATTTGGCAAGCCGAATTACTGTTCGAGCCAGTCATCAGGTATATTTTCTTTCAGTAGTCCTTGTAGAGCCCTTGCTGAGTGATCTGTTGCTGCCTGCATGGGTGTACCAATAAGAACACGTACATTGTGTTTTTATAGAAACCGTGTTGTTGGAAGTTGGAATTTGAAGACTAAATTACCTTCACAATATAGACGTCAATCCCCAATTTAGCTATCATAGCAGCTTCTGATATTTTGGTGACCATGCCACCAGTCGTGTCATGAGCTGCTACAGTTATCTCAACTGTTGAAAATAAACAATTAAAGAATGTAGCTTCATGAAGAACTTGGAAGAACATAGAGTTACATCACACTTTATAATGACCATATTTTTTTTCGAGTACAAATCCTGGGAGGGGAGGGAGTTAGGTAGGAATCGAACTCCAGGCTAAGGGCTCGACAGTTTTTAACCACTAGACCACTATCCTATTCCCTATCATGACCATACTTGAGTAATGAAAATTTTGTAAATGAGCAGGTCTATGTAGAATGACAAAGTGGTGAGGCCTTCTCAAGTGGCTCATTTTAGAGGGATTTAAGTGGTGGAATATAATCACTTAAAGGAAGATGAGAGTTATAACCTTATACTGACCTGGCCTGCTCATGTCTTCT
Organism: Rehmannia glutinosa; assembly: GCA_016081115.2. Lineage (NCBI taxonomy): Eukaryota > Viridiplantae > Streptophyta > Magnoliopsida > Lamiales > Orobanchaceae > Rehmannia > Rehmannia glutinosa. Next base: position 69,238,248 of record CM071929.1, on the reverse strand, counting down.
AATTCAGGTTTTAACACAGACCAGGACCCATCTTCACGCACAGCTGCGAGCATAGTGTTTATTCAGTCAGGATCAAATTTTAAATAAAGCCAACAACAGAAGCATATCATACTTAAAAGGCATCATTACAAAAAAACTACCGAGGTTTAGCCTGATTACAAGAAACTCCCATTAACTTTCAAAATTACGGATATCCCGTTAAAGTGTTACCAACACCCCCTTAAGGATTGCAAATTCCCCCTCTAGAGAGTGTAATTTGTTAAAAAAAAATGTCAAGGGGGTATTTGTAATTTTGAAAGATAATTTTTGTAATTAGGCTAAACCTCAAGGGTAGTTTTGTAATTAACTATAGTTAATTGAGAACTTACCAATTTCCCTAAGAAGGGTGGCACCAGGTTCTGTTGGTGGGCGGTCATATACGCCAAAAACATCTGTCTAACATTGACTGGTATATAGGAGAAACATGTACATGTTCACTGTTCTCAACAAGAAAAGTTAATAACTGGTGTATACAACAAAATTTAAGGTTTTAACACATGGGGATGCGGAACTTTATCGAGTGTCAAAGTTTTGGGAACAGCTTGTGACACTATCTTTTTGGTTAAAGTCGAAAGATGGAGTCAAAGCCTATTTGGGCAAGTCCCACCTCCCCCCACCCCTTCTCATCAATGGACTCCTGACGTATACAAAGGGGTGCGGAAACTGAGAAAATGTTTATCCATTCAAAGAAAAAATCTTAAAAGTGAAAAATAAGGAGTACCACTCCCTTGGAATGAAATTCTAAGGAAATCTAGAGGGTGGGAATTTTAATCTTAAGTGTGCTTGTACAGCTTGAGATATCACTCCTATTAAGCAAAAGGTTTCAGGGTTATGCTTTCTCCTACCAGAAGAGGAAAGTTGGTAACCAGCTTGAGGTTAAAGTTAGGTTTACCTGGACTGATTAAGTTCTGGGTATGAGCAATAGATATGATCCATTAACAGAATTATCTTTGCCAGAAAGAGAAAAGTTAATCAAGCTTTATATAATTATATCTCCAGGATAAAGCTTAAAAAGGGCAAACGAAAAAGTCATTGATTGACAGTGGATACGAGAGAAAGACGACATAGTCAGGTCTTAATTCTTCTGCCAGATGACGTATGATTACATCTCCGCTTAATATAGTGCAGCCCTGTCGAAGATTCGAATGAATTGATGGCATGCTAACACCAAGAAACTTGACAGCATTACATACAGAAATGTCAAACCTGTGAACTGTCAAGTACAGCATCTCCATGCAACACCTGGAATATTGATAAACAACCATTATTTTCATATATCATCACATCTCATATCAAGATGACAAGACCATACTGAACAACGAGAATATAATTCAGCAGAATAAAAATTCAATGCCGTGAAATCTTCCAAACTAATCAGGATATAACAACTGAGAAGTGAGGAAATACAAGAGATAAAAAAGAAGAAAAAAGTAATAAAAAAGTGCCAATGCTCGTTAATTGAAATGGCATTTCACACTATTCTTCCAACAAGGAAGGAGTGTGAGTAAGCATAAAATTATAGTATGCCTTTTTCAAATGTAGTAGCCAATAACATATGGAATTTCAGTTACATTGATATGAATCTCCTCCTGATAATATTGCTTGCATTGTGAGAGTATATGCTACTTCATGGTGCATTATCACTATTACTAAACCAGAGTTTTCCAATCCCGCCAGACTGTCAACGTACATGTGCAGGACGCTGTCTGCGAACTACTTTTGCACACAATTGCCCCAACAATTTCTGCGCTTTTACTGTTACATGGATAGAATAGGCCACATAAAACTCGTCGGACACATGTTCCTTTTATCCCTTAAATGTTTTTCCATCACTTCATAGTGGAAAGAAAAAGGCCAGAGTTAAAATCATATTGCTTGAGTTAAAATAATATTCTCGTATATAACTTATAAGCAACATGAAAGCAAAATCATAAGACCTTGAGACTTTAGTTGGTGGTCTTTTCAGCGTTCTGCAAAATGAAGACTTACCCATCCTCCAGCAACCCCGAAAAAAGAAAAGTGTAATTGCAATTCAGTTACAAGATTTGAATGATCTTTTCGATCTCACTAATATCATTTTGTTTCATTATTAATACAAAATAAGATATGAAGGTCCTAGCAAAGGAGAAAAAGAAAACAAAAAAAAAAAAAGAAATGGAACAGTTTGAAGCAACGCACTCAAGAAATATGCCTTGAAAGTAACTCTATATACTTTTCAACGTCACACGTTTACTTGATTAAGGATTCAAACTCACAGGTACAAATCCAGCATCAATAGCTTTCACCACTGTCAAGGTATCTGCCACAGCTATCTGTGAAATTCAGGGTAGCACTTTCTAAGATTTCATCACGAAGAATTATCCATAAAGTATAATTGTCCACATATATGGCAAGGAGAAAATTCAAGAAACTGATAAATAGTTTTCCGGAAGACTTCTAACATTTCTTTCACAAGTTGACCAGCCACATGAAAATGGAGACAGTCCAATAGAAGGAATACCCTCTGTAGGAAAGCATAAATATATATATGTCAAAGGAATGCACATAGTACAAAAAGCATTAAGGAATTCACATAAATTGTTCCAGAAAAGCAGAAAATAGCATATCCAGATAGTATATATTAACAGGTATTAGAAAAGTACAACTCCGTGGTGTTGCTGCACAGTTGTCAATCTTTTAGAACATTAGTGTAACATGATAATCAAGGCACAGACTACGTAAAGTTGAAAGGTAAGCTAATTACTGATAACTTTTCCGATCAAAGAATTAAAAACGCTAAATGAAATTTCATAGTTACTATTTAGCTACTAGAGTGCTAGAAAATTCACGATGGCTGATGAAATGCATACTTTTTCATAATTTGAGCAGCTCTAAGATGATAAATGATATTGAAGAAAACCCAGTGCCAGGAAATGCTAGTCAAAAAGAGCAAGGGAGACTAAAGTTTGTCTGTATCTAACTAAGAGTTCCAAACTAAGACCGCTAATCTTTCAAGATTGAAATAGAGACAAATCGTGAATAACATAAGATAGATCAATCCCCAAAAAGGAAAATAGCTATGTAGATATAGCTGAAATAAATACAGAAAAAGGAGGGAAGAAAATGAAAATCCAGCTCTACCCTTTCTATGCTATAAATTATCTACTAGACCAACTTTCAACGAAAACTCAATAATTGAGCAAAGATGCAAAAGATTAAGGATTTAAAAAGCCCACACCAATAAAGGAAAATACACAAAGAAAGGAAGAAAACATAGGACATCAATTGAATAGTTGAATGCATAGAATAGTTCACACCTTTTGCAAGCGCTCGGACAATTTCAAGATTGAGGGATGTGACCTGAAATAATTGAAGAAGACAAAATTACAATGTACTGCCAAAAACAAGTCATGAGGATACCAGCTACATGGTGCATGACAGTAAAATTACTACCTACAACAGCTTTAAGAGATTTATAAAAATAAGAACATTACTGTACCTAAAGAAAGTGTGTGACACCAAAGATAGATTAACATCTGACACCTATCTACTCAAACACAATTACAGAAAAGTAAATGCTTAGGTAGTATGAACACCTAAAAGGGTCCACTCTAGAGAAATGACTTCCAGGAAACGGTAAAGTGAATAAACTCTGAACCAACTTCTATTAACATTTAGCATTAAAAAAAAACACTATTTTTCATCAATGTCAAAGTTGATCAAAAGTTGACCGAGTCTTATTGGGCCCTTTTCTACACAAATAGTAGGGAGTAGGGAGGCCAATGATCCAGGTAAAAACGTGTCAGTTCCACTTGATGCACATCTAGGGTGAGTCTTAGGTTTTAGTTTTCAAACTCAAACCCAACCCGAGTTCAACCTGATAAATATTATGTATATATATAAATACCATTAAAATTGAAAGGAAAATTTTATAAAACGGCCATAAGGCCCGCAATGCTTTATGGAGCAGAATGTTGGGCGACTAAATATGAACACGAACAAAAAATGAGGGTAGCAGAGATGAGAATGCTAAGATGGATGTGCGGACACACTAGATTAGATAGAATAAGAAATGAACACATTAGAAACAAAGTGGGAGTAGCACCAATAGACGAGAAAATTAGAGAAACACGATTAAGATGGTTTGGACATGTTTATAGGAGACCTTTAGATGCACCTGTGCGACGTTTAGAAGGTAGAGAATCACTCACACAAATCAAAAGAGGAAGAGGTAGGCCTAAAAAGACTTGGAAAGAAGCTATTAAATATGACATGTTATACCTAGAAATAAACGAAAATATGGCTTATGACCGTAAACGATGGCGCGATATGATCCGTATAGCCGACCCCACGTAGTGGGATTAAGGCTTAGTTTGTTGTTGTTGTATATATAAATATTTGTACATATATTATTATTATGGGTATATGCATGTAATATATTTTATAAGTGATGAAAAAATAAGTGAATATCACATATATACTCTTGTAAGATACAAATATAATATTCTAGTAGATTAAAATAATAGCAAAAGTTAAACAAAATAGTTTGTGGACTAACTACATATAAAAGAAATAAATATGCCTACAAAATTTCAATTTTTTAAAAACTAAAACATGCACAAGCAAATTTGTAATAATTAGTTATGTTAATAATATTATTTTCTCATATTTACAAAGTTACGGCGATATTATTTTTTAAAACTATAATTTTTAATATTTTTAGAATTAAAAATGGGTCTAACGGTATGGGGCATGTCTATGTCCAGAACCATGAAAACATTGATGGGACGAGTCCCTTAGTTTAGCAAACCCAACCAGACTTGACCCATTATCCCTAAAAGAAACACTGGGATACATAGAGACTATATAAAAGGGCCTTGTTCCTCCCCTTGCACTGATGCAAGTCCTGGATAATTTGATAATATAAAAGGATATGAAAATGTTCATGTATCAGGTTTTGATGATTCATCTTCACAAGATTCAGCGTAAAAGTAAAACCAAAATTAACAACACTCAGATATAACATAGTAGATTACAACGGACAATTTTTAAGTCTTACAGATATTCGTGTAGCTACAAAACCAGACTTGACAAGCGGTCTGCTCAATCCACCCTTATGAACTCCTGACTTGCTTGCTTGGAAGTGGCCAAAAGAACCTGAAGACAATAATCATGAGCCATTGTACCAGAAGTTCTATGACAACAAGGATATTGCCTGATACATTGCTGAGACTCATAAATATAAGTTATCATCGTTGACATAGTTTCTCCCAGTGCAATATGAGAAGTTGATGCGAAGATTAGAGAAAAAATTAAGGCTGGATGCCACCAGGAACTATATCTGACAAGAAAAGAATCTCAACAATAAAATACAACAAACGGTACAATAAAATTGTTTGACTGTGCTTTCAAACAATGTGACACATTTTTCACCCACCTTAACTGTTGGAAATACTATCAGACAAATCACAAACAAAATCAGTAGCAAATCCCAGATGTAACTCAGTAGTATAGGAAATCAATCTAAAATGTCAACCTGCGCCATGAACAACTATAAACTTTTTGGAGTCTGATTCCAACTGATCATCAAAGTCATCAACAACAGTTGGGATTTCCGAGGACCCAGGCCTTCTGCTCCAATCCATCCCATGACAAGGCCCCACAATCATCGCTTCCCTTAGCTGTGATGAAACTATATTAAGGTTTTCCTCATTTATTGTCTCCAACTCATTTTTACAGGTAATTGCAGCTCCCCCTGCATCCCAAAAGGTAAATTACCATTAACTAAATCAACATAATCGCGGAACTACACAATACACATTCGGAGAGGCAATCAGACAATTAATATGCATCTTTCCACTTGTATGAATCATCTATCACATAAAGTGCATAATCAAAAATGATGATTAGTGAAACACTACTAAGATGACTTTTCTTGTTCAAAAAGTACAGAATCTAAGAAATTACTCTCCGTTGTCAATGGTAACAGTTTTGATTGAAAAAACAGTCTTCGAAAGAGACCTTCGTTATCCTTAATCCAGAGTATTCACCCCAAAACACGCCATTTCCAACACGTGAATTTGGAAGGTCTATATCATTACCCAACTAAACTCAACTAAGTATTTAATGCTTGAAAGTGCTAACAAAAACATTAAATTCGAGAAGCAATGCCCATGAACTAGGGCTAAACAGATTAAAGAGTTCAGATTAACTTAAATTAATATAATTAATCAAATTAAGCTAGCCAAATCGAGAAGATTATGTGAATTGTAAGTATACAGAGTGCTCACCAAGCTTGACGATACAATGAAGTGGTTTGGTGAGTGTGACGGCGGCGGAGGTGGTGGCGCTGAGTTCGTGCAGCTGATCCATTGGCTTTTCACACAGCTGCAGCGTTCTACAGGAATTTTTGGAGTTTAAATTCTTAATTAACACTGCAGTAGTTTTTGGAATGTGTTTGGAATTAATTAGAAATGAAATTTGGGTTTTTTTTTTTTTTTTAGAGAGTGAAATTTGGGTTTGGATGTGATGTTAATTGAGTCTATGTATTGATAATTAAATTTATATTTTAAATAATCAAATTTAAGATAAATATAATATCAACTACTAAGGTTGTGATTGGTTGTGAAATTTTTTCCAAAATTTTCATTTTTTGATGAAAATTTTATTGGAAGTATGATTGTTTATGGAAAAAATGAAAAAAAATTCAAAGAAAATATCATTTCTCTCCAAAATTAACTCATTTTTATTTTATTCTAAAAAAAAACTCATTTTTATCTTTCTTGCTCACATTTCACAATACCTACTTAGACGATTTATTTCTCTCTCCTGCCCCTGTTCATATAACGAATTTTAATAATTTTTTTAATTTATCACTATTTTTATCATTTTTTCCACAATCTTAATAACAAAAGGTATAAAATTAGATACATTCTGCCTATTTTTAGATTAAATTCTTCATTTTTATTTAATTTTCTTACATTATATTTTACGCTTTTTTTTCTACAAAATATTTTACAAACAATCAATGTCTCTAAAAGATTATTCTCTACATATCCAACTTTCACGTTTAAAAAGGAAAAAAAAAAAGCACCACTATTCTCTCGAACAATGAAAGTGGACAGAATTAAAGCACAATCAATCACAGCCTAATTATCCTTCTTCTTCTTTTTTTCTTCTTTTATATTTTATCATTAAAAGCTCTCATTGGGAAAATCATGTTTGAATCTTTATCATACATTTGATAATTTAAATTAAAATCATTTGTTTTAATTTACGATAATTTATAAAGCATTTATCAATCTAAATTATATTATATCCGGATTACTCAAAACCGGATCCCCAATGCCTAGAGTGGCAAAATACGAGCTTAATCCGTACGGCCCGACCGATCAAGTGGGCATGGTTGTGCCATTATTTTATTGGCCCGTAAAAAGTCGATCTATTTGGCGCGCCCAATTGCACCGACTTTTAGCGCTACTCCGACGCTTTTTGTGTATAAAATAAACACATGGGTTTGGTTGACCATGCATTTTCATGGCCCGACCAAAATCGACTCGACATGAACCAAATTTTTGGCTTGGATGGACTAGTGTCGAGCCACTGGCCCCACCAATCGCTGGATTACTCAAATTCTAAGAATTAGAGGTGAAAAAAAAAGAATTAGAGTGCTAAAGTACTAGAAAAAAGGGTGGCACTATTTGCCCCCAAGATTTGATTAATACACCTCCACTCCCAATATTTACAAAAATGCCATAAGTTAAAAAGACTATGATACTCTTAATATAATAAAACAGTGGAAAAAAAATTGTTTCTCTTTTTTCCCAAAATAAACTGATTTTCTTTTTATTCCCCGAAAAAAACTAATTTTTTCCAGCTGATTTTTTCAAAAAATAAAACGCTGGAAACAACTTTTTTCCCAAAAAAAACTGATTTTTTCCAGCTTTTTTTCCGAAAAAAGTTGATTTTTTCCAGCTTTTTTTTCCCGGGAAAAAGCTATTTTTTTTTTTCCAAAAAACGCTGGAAACAACATTTTTCCAAAAAAAAACTGTTTCTCTTTTTTCCCCAAAAAATCTATCAGTTTTTTTTTTCCCAAAGAGATGTTTTTTCCCCAAAAAATGCGTTTTCTAAAAAAAAACTGGTTTTTTCCAGCTTTTTTTTCCCGAGAAAAAGCTGTTTGTTTCCAAAAAACGCTGGAAACAACTATTTTTTCCCAAGAAATCTGATTTTTTCCACCTTTTTTTTTCCGAAAAAAGCTATTTTTTCCAAAAATGCTCGAAACAACTTTTTTTCCCAAAAAAAAAAAAGCCGTTTCTTTTTTCCCGAAAAAAACTGAGCTCTTTTCTAGGGTTTGCCATTCCGGTGAGAGGGTTAAGTATTTTTTAAGTTAGGGTTTTTTAGTTTGGAGGGTGAAACTGGAAATATAGGTGTGGTGTATTTAGTAATTAGATGGGTTTTATAAAATAGAAATGTGGTATATGTAGAAATATAGTGTATTAATCAAATATTGAGGTGCAAATAGCGTCACCCACAAATAAAAAGGGAATTAGAGTGCTAAATTTTAATGGGCTAGCCGAACATTTTTGCAGATTGTAATCCTACTAGGCCCGGTTAACATATGAAGATTTTCTAATGGGCCAACCTTCTTCCTAAAGAAATATCATGCTGAGAAATACATTGAAGTTTAACGAATTCAAATTAAACGTTGATCTGCCCCAAGTTCATGTTATCGGGGCAAACCGTTTATTTTCACTTGAGTTATTTTTTTAGTACAATAAGGTATAATAGAGTGAGGGGACATACGCACCCGTATGCAGTGGCGTAGCCACCTTGAGATGAGTGTAGTCCGCTGACTGCACTCAAATTCGGAGTAATCTTGTTAAATTTGATTTGGACGGCACTGAAAATTCAACTGAAGGTGTTCATATAAAAAAATTGGGCTAAAATTTAAAAAGGCCATTAAACCTTCTTGACCTAAAAAACATTAAGAATTATATGGCTCAATTAAGGTATATGAGTGGATGAATGATTACCTTATATGTTATATAGAGATATGTTCCGAACTTGATAATGAATAATGCTTTTGGAAGAACTTTTAAAATGAAGTTTTGGATCTAAAAAATCTATTAATTGTTGTTTGGTAATTAATTTAGAATGAACTTTTGGATAAATCACTTCTCCAAAAAAGTTCATTCAAGAGTTGTCAGAATTGGAGATTATGAAAACCCACAAAATATTGATACAATGTATCAGCCTTTAGATTTGCCTTTTTTATTTTCTATTTTCGAAAAAAATCGGCCCGACTATCATCCCACCAAAATGAAAAGAATTCTGACTACACTGACTGTAAATCTTGGCTACGCCCATGCCCGTATGAAATCTAACTCAAGTCAATCGCCCTTATAAGACAAGATTATGTAAAATGTAAAGTAAATTTTGGTGGCTTTGGTAGGTGGTTTTGTGGACTAGTAGGTGGCACATGGGTGGCTACCTAATTGAAGTAGTTGGGGATTGGTGGAATAGTGAAGCAATTTTCCCTATAAATTGGCTTCTTCAATAGATGCAATAATCATCCCCAACCAAGCAAGTAAATTGCTAAGTTTTCTTATTTCCTCATTTTAGAGTGTATTAGTTTCTCCTATTTCAAGAGAGAAAGAGTGATATAGTTTCTCCTTGTATTTAGAGAGAAGGTGTTGTAATCCCTATTTTTATAGTGAATTGCTCCTACACTTGCCCGTGGTTTTTACCTCAAATTTATTTGGGGTTTTCCACGTAAAAATATTTGTGTCATTTTACCTTTATTTTTCTCACATCACTATTGTCATGGCTTTGTTCCGGTCCGTAATTTCCTAACAGTGGTATCAGAGCCATTGGTTTAGGGGTTACTGTTCACGGGTTACTATTCACTCGAATAGTGAAATCCGGTTCAAGTGAAAATTAATCGGTGTGAACAAAATGACGACGAAGTTCGATGTAGAGAAGTTCAATGGGAATAATTTCTCATTGTGGAAAATGAAGATTAAGGCAATTTTAAGGAAAGACAATTGCTTGTCGGCAATTGGAGACAGGCCCGCAGATATCACTGACGATGCCAAGTGGAACGAGATGGACGGTAATGCAGTTGCTGATCTGCACTTAGCATTAGCCGATGGAGTGTTATCCAGTGTGGCGGAGAAGAAGACGACAAAGGAGATATGGGATACACTTACAAAATTGTACGAGGCCAAGTCACTTCACAATAAAATTTTCTTAAAAAGAAAATTGTATACTCTTCGTATGGCGGAAACCACTTCGGTGACTGACCATATCAACACCTTAAATACTCTATTTTCACAACTCACCTCAATGGGTTACAAAATAGAAGTTGTTGAACGTGCGGAACTTTTGCTCCAAAGTTTACCAGATTCGTACGATCAACTCATCATTAACCTGACAAACAACATCCTTTCGGACTATCTAGTCTTCGATGAAATTGCAGCCGCTATACTAGAAGCGAAGAGCAGGCGCAGAAACAAAGAGGACAGACAAGCAAGTTCGCAGCAAGCGGAAGCTTTGGCGGTGATGAGAGGGAGATCCACGGAACGTGGCTCCAGTGGGAGTCAAAATCATGGTAGATCAAAATCGAGGAGTAAAAAGAATATTAAGTGCTACAACTGTGGCAAAAGAGGGCACTTCAAGAAGGATTGTTGGAGTAAGAAGAATAACGACCCCGAGTCATCAAATGCTCAAGGGAATGTTGCAAGTACCTCTGAAAATGGAGAAGTTTTATACGGCGAAGCAACAACCAACGTTGAAGGCAGAAAACTTTTTTCTGATGTCTGGCTTTTAGACTCAGGAGCAACCTGGCACATGACCTCTCGACGAGAATGGTTTCACACATACGAACCAATCTCTGGAGGATCTGTATTTATGGGGGATGATCATGTCTTGGATATTGCTGGTATTGGTACTATCAAAATAAAAATGTGTGATGGTACAGTTCGCACCATTCAGGAGGTACGACATGTAAAGGGCCTACGTAAGAATCTTTTGTCTTTGGGACAATTGGATGATGTTGGACGTAAAACTCGTATTGAGGATGAGATCATGAAGATCGTGAAAGGGGCTATTGTAGTAATGAAGGCGGAGAAACTCGCTGCGAATTTGTATATGCTTAAAGGTGAGACAATGCAAGGAGGAGAAGCTTATGTTGCAGTTGCAGGTTCATTAGAAAAATCAACGATAATGTGGCACCACAAACTTGGCCACATGTCGGAACAAGGATTGAAGATTCTCTCTGAACAGAAGTTACTACCTGGTCTTACAAAGGTATCTTTACCATTTTGTGAGCATTGTGTTACAAGTAAGCAACACAAATTAAAGTTCGGCAGATCAACATCTAAGAGTAAAGGCATCTTAGAGTTGATTCACTCTGATGTTTGGCAAGCACCACTATCATCCCTAGGAGGGGCGAGATACTTTGTATCTTTCATTGATGATTATTCCAGGAGATGTTGGGTGTATCCTATCAAAAGGAAGACCGATGTATTTCCAGTCTTCAAAGTATACAAAGCTCAAATAGAACTTGAATCTGGGAAAAAGATCAAGTGTCTAAGGATTGATAATGGAGGAGAATATACAAGTGATGAATTTGAGTCTTTCTGTCAACAAGAAGGCATCAAAAGACAGTTCACGGTGGCGTACACACCTCAACAAAATGGAGTGGCAGAGCGAATGAACAGAACCTTGTTAGATAGGACAAGAGCAATGTTGAGAACTGCAAGTCTACCTAAGACATTCGGCGGGCAAGGCGTCAAAACCGTCGTTATGTGATCAATCGTCACCATCAATCGCGATTGATCTTAAAACGCCCATGGAGATGTGGACTAGTAAGCACGCTGATTATTCTCGCTTACATACATTTGGAAGTCCTGTGTATGTGATGTACAACGACCAAGAAAGAACGAAGTTGGACCCAAAGTCTAGAAAATGTATCTTAGGGTATCTTTGATGGAGTCATGGGTATCGCTTGTGGGATCCCACTACCCACAAGGTCGTCATCACAGAGATGTGATATTTGCGAGAAGATAAAGCGCAAGAGAAGGGAGATAGTAACACCGTAAAAGAGAACCAGGAGACTACTACGGTAATAGTGGAAAATAATCTCTGAGAATGAAGATTTCAAATCTTTTGAAGCATGCAGCACGAGGTACAAGAACAAGTTGAGTCCGATGTTCAAGAAACGCGGTCAACTCGTGAGAGAAAGCCGCCACTTGGCAATCGAGTATGTTATGGAGAGCAATGTTGCATACTTGTCTTTTAACGGAGGATGGAGAGCCATCAACTTTCCATGAAGCTCTAAAGCTCGGGATCGTCTCGGATGGATGACAACAATGCATGAAGAAATTGAAGCTCTCCACAAGAATCAAACTTGAAACTAATCAATTTACCACATGGTAGAAAAGCCATTGGTAATAAATGGGTCTACAAGATCAAGCGGGATAGCAACGATCAAGTAGAGCGGTATCGTGCAAGATTGGTGGTGAAAGGATATGCTCGAGAAAAGAAGGCATTGATTTCAATGAGATATTTTCCCCGGTGGTTCGACTCACAACAAAGCGGTGAGGGTAGTCTGGCGATGTGTGCTACATTTGATTTACATCCGGAGCGATTAGATGTAAAAACCGCATTTCTTCATGGAGAGCTTGAAGAAGAAATTTATATGCTTCAACCTGAAGGTTTTTTGAAAGAGGCAAAGAGAACTTGGTTTTGCGGGTTGAACAAATCTCTGTACGGTCTCAACAGCGCCGAGGTGTTGGTACAAGAGATTTGATTCCTTCATAATGAGCCTTGAATACAAAGACTTAGTTCGGACTATTGTGCGTACTACAAAAGGTTTGATGATAATGATTTTATTATTTTGTTGTTGTATGTGGATGATATGTTGGTGGCAGACCCCAATAAAAATCGAATCCAAGAAATGAAGGCACAGTTGGCTAGGGAGTTTGATATGAAGTACTTGGGATCAGCAAACAAGATTCTAGGGATGCAAATTCACCGAGACAGAAATAATAGGAAGATCTGGCTTTCTCAGAAGAACTACTTCAGGAAAATCTTGCGACTTCAACATGCAAGATTGTAAGCCGCTTTCTACCCCTCTTCCTATTAATTTCAAGTTATCCTCAAGTATGTGTCCTAGCAATGAAGCGAGAGAGGAGGGAGATGTCTCGAGTACCGTATGCATCAGCGATGGGGAGTTTAATGTTCGCTATGATATGTACAAGACCAGACATTGCGCAAGTAGTGTGAGCAGTCAGTCGATACATGGCGAATCCTGGTAGAGAGCATTGGGATACATTGAAGAGGGTTCTGAGGTACATCGGAGGAACCTCGGATGTTGCATTATGTTATGGAGGATCGATTTTCTTTGTCGGGGTTATGTTGATTGATTTTGCAGGTGATCTTGATAAAAGAAAATCCACTACGGGTTATTTGTTTACACTTGGGAGGAGGAGTCGTAAGTCGGGTTTCAAAATCGCAGATGTTGTAGCTCGCTCTACAATCAAGCGAATACATGGCGACTACACAAGCTTGCAAAGAAGCAATTTGGATTCAAAGGTTCTTGGAGGAGCTCGGGCACAAACAAGAAAAGATTGTTCTGCTTTTGTGACGGTCGTGAGTGCTTTGCATATTGCAAAGAATCCATTTTTACATTCAAGGACAAAGCACATAGGAGTTCAAGATCACTGCTCGAGAAGTAGTGGAAAATGGAAGTGTGGATATGCAAAAGATCCATACCGATGAAAACCACCTAGCAGATTGCATGACTAAACCAATCAACACTGGCAAGTTCGAATGGTGCAGATCCTCGTGTGGCCCCAGTAAACGTAAACGCAGCGGCATGAGTGGCAAGTGGAGAGAATGATGAAAGGATTACAAAATTGACTTTAAGTGGGAGAATGTAAAATGTAAAGTAAATTTTGGTGGCTTTGGTAGGTGGTTTTGTGGACTAAAGAGGTGGCATGGGGGTGGCTACCTAATTGAAGTAGTTGGGGATTGGTGGAATAGTGAAGCAATTTTCCCTATAAATTGGCTTCTTCAATAGATGCAATAATCATCCCCAACCAAGCAAGTAAATTGCTAAGTTTTCTTATTTCCTCATTTTAGAGTGTATTAGTTTCTCCTATTTCAAGAGAGAAAGAGTGATATAGTTTCTCCTTGTATTTAGAGAGAAGGTGTTGTAATCCCTATTTTTATAGTGAATTGCTCCTATACTTGCCCGTGGTTTTTACCTCAAATTTATTTGGGGTTTTCCACGTAAAAATATTTGTGTCATTTTACCTTTATTTTTCTCACATCACTATTGTCATGGCTTTGTTTCGGTCCGTAATTTCCTAACAGATTATACCAGTGTAGCACAAGGTTGGTCCCTTCGAGTGATTATATATATGTATATGATGTTATAATTAAAATATATTTGTTAGCAATTTCAAATTGTACAATATATTTTTAATACTATAAAATGGGTCTAACGAGTTTATACACATAAATTCAAGCAACCATAACTAGCTAAATGTCAACCCTAGTGTTCTTGGGCTTAACTTGTTTAATGTCGTTTAATGTTCAGTTCAAATATAAAATCTTGAGTTTGCATTTAGTATAGAATTTCTATTTCAGTTAATTCGATTCAAATTCGGCAGCTCTTTAGTTTATATTTTCCCACTCGATTTATATTTAATGGAATTAAATTATTATAAACTCTCCTTAAAATTAAAAATAGAGAAATACAATCTAAACAATTTTTTAAAACATAAATAGAACTTAAAACTACAATACTTATCATGTCATCATGTTATTTTTTTTTTTCTTATCTAAATCTCTCGTGCCCTACACGTAATCACATACTAAATTCAACTTAATTAGCCGACTACCATTGTTATCACCTACTCTAACTAAGGTTACAATACTTTCGCACATAACTGTCAAGTCGCTTTCAATCAATACTTTAATTTGTGAGGCTCTATTTCAATCAACAATCCAAACACGAACACTATATCAAAAAAAAAAAAAAAACACAATATCACTAATCATAATTATTTATAAAATAGTCAATGATGTCTTGCTCTAGTGGTAAGGCTGAGGCAATGTTACCAGCATGTCTGGTGTTCGAGTCCCACTGGCAACATGTGGGTTTATGTCCCTCCTTGTGTGGGGGTTAATGTCCAACTGTTGTGTTGGTTAATTTTAAAAAAAAAAAAAAAAAAAAAAAAAAAAAAAAAAAAAAAAAAAAAAAAATTATTTATAAAATAAGTGTTATTATAATTGTACTAACGTGGAAATAGGTGATTATCGTGCAATCCAAAAGACATTGTCTGTTTTTGAGTCGCCCAATTTTATCAGGAAAAATACGTGAGAAGCGGGAAACTAGTGCGTGAATTTCCACAAATTGCAGGAGATCGCAAGCGTTCATCCTATCGCACTATTTGCTTTGATTTGGACATCACACTTTTGCCATGGAAAATACATTTATTACGGGGAAGAGATTTGAACCCTGCTTATAAGCCACAATCATGTTTAATTAATGCGAGATGTATTCCTCCTCAAAACATCGTGTAATTAATTTCGAGTGTGATCTAACTAAATTTGAACAAAAATATTAAAGATGTACCAAGACATGGAAATTAATTATAACCATCTTGCTATTTATAGCAATTAATTTATGGTATCATAAGTTTGGTTGATAATACCATGTTTGTACACGTACCAACAACATTGTAATGGTACTCTTCTTCCACATGTATTAAATGTGTGCCAAGACTATTTTTAGAGGACCCCCACCCATATAACCAAACAATCCTTCAATCCATGTATATCAGCAGCCTATGCTAAAGTAGAGGACAAAATAGTTGAAGGTATGGTTGGTTGCTCCCAAAAAAGACCTCTTCTCGCCGATCACCTTCCAAGACGAGCTCCTCCGCAAAACCTGCACAAGGGGGGCCGGAGGGGGGCTTCGGCGTACCCTCTCCGATGCTTAAGTCAGTGACTTGGAAGAGAAGCAAAAGGCAAGAGAGAGAGAAAACAATGTAACAGTAAAAAAAATGAGATTATGTTACAATGAACATGGGCTTGGGCCTTTTATACCTTAGCTAGGATTAGGGTTTCCGTAAAATCCGGGATTCCATTACGATTTGGTGTCAGAGTCATCATTAGATTAGGATCAGATCTCCTAAAAACCCTAATTTTACGCCCTTAAAACCTCCGTCCCGAACTGATCTGAGAGACGTCGGGTCCATGTTTTAATATTTTAGCCCTCAAAATCTCAAAGGCACCCTGCGAGCCTCACTCCTTGAGGCTGAGCTGATCCCTAGCTCAACCTCTTTTTTCATATCCCCGAGGTTCCTTTAGGACGCACCAGACCAAATATGCCCTTAAAGTATATCAGGTCATCTTTAAGTATCCAAGGCTTAATAGATCGGCCCAATACAACAAGTGTTATTAGTTCAGCCATATGTCCAAGGCTTAGAAGGTCGGCCCAATAAGCTAGGCCTTACGCAGATCGGCCCACTACTACAGACCTTACAGAATCAATTGTGCTCAGGACTTAAGAGGTCGGCCTAATACAATAAGCTTCATCATTTTATTTAATGTTTATGGGCTTAATAGGTGCCCAATGCTCATGAGCCTTATCCAGTCGGCCCAATACTATAAGCCTTATCAGGCCAACACAATGCTCAATGCTTAATGATCAGCCCAACGCCAGAGCCCTGGCGTCTGGTCGGTCCGGACCATATTTTACCCTTATCAATTCCTCCCCTAACTATGGATTGATCTCCGTTTCAATCATAGTTGTTGATGGACCGAGCTGACCTATTCTTTAGGGTTTATGCTTTTCGAATTCCCACCGCCTCTTGGCTTTCAAAATTCCTGCCGCCTTTTGGCCTTTCGAGTGTGTGACACATTGATATGATTGATAAGACGTCTTTTCAGATTACTGCCGCCTCGTAAACCGTGAGACGTCTCCTCGAAAAGCTACAACCTTTTCGGCTTCCCCTCTCTCCTATAAAAGAGGATCCCCCTCATTCTTTTATCACTTTCCAAAGTCCTCTACTCTGACTCTCTCCCTAAAAATATTCCAGTCGTCTTCTCCAACGAGGTTTTCCAGATTCCGGCGTGTTTCGTAGGGCTTCATCATCAACCACTAAATCCTCCCTTATTAGGTATTTTTCTCCTCTTTTCTCGAGTTTCTTTTTCTTTAATTCCTCTTTCTTGCATTTCAATGGCATCTTCTTCCTCTCATTCAACACCCTTAGACCCCTATATCACCGAGTTGGAACGGTGGTCTACCGAAGTAGGCTCTGTTTCACAGCCCCTTCCTATCTCTTCCATTCCCCCCCCCGATTCGGATGCTACTGAATCGAGCTCTGATTCAGACCTGGACTCTGGAGTAATAGAGATCCGAGCTCCGAGCTCGGGTCCATTACCGGAATTCCCCTTTGATTTTAAGGCCACCAACCTAAATGCCCACACATTGCAAAATATAAGGAGGAGCATAAAAATTCCTTCATTCTTCAAGCTTACTTTACCCAGTCATACCGACCGTCCCAACCGACCTCCCCCCAATGCCCTAGCCTTCTTTGCAGGTCAGATAGAGGGAGGGCTTAGGTTCCCCATTCACTCCTTCATGGCTGAGGTATCTGTCTTATACCGTGTTCCTCTGAATCAGCTCGCCCCTAATTCCTTCCGCATTATGGTAGGTTTTTTAATTTTAACCAAGTACCTAGAGATAGAACCACGACCGATCATTATTTGCTTTATTTCAAATAAAGACCTCTACTACTAAAGTCTGCTTTTACATCACCTCCGAGGTGATGCTCAATTCTGAGCAAATATCCTTCTTCCAACAAATTTTGGAAGGATAAGTACTTTTTTATTTCTTCTCCCCGAGCTTGGGGTTTTCCCATCGCTTGGACCTAGAGTCTACCCTCCAGCGAAAACATAATCCCCGAGACCGATCTCCTCATCTCCAAACCTCAATCAGCAAACTCACTCTAGTCAAGTACGACCTGTCACGACTCATTACTCCTTCCATACTATATCACTTTGAGCTGAGCCCTGTCATGGCTCCCCTAGAAGATGACATCGGTATTTTTTTAATTAATTTTTTCTTTACTTAATAGTTTTCCATATGCTGATTTCAATTCTTTTTTGTGCCAGACATCATGATGGCCACCATGGTTGCCGAGGAGGAGGAGGAGGAGCAGCAGCTCGCTACTTCCTCTAATCCTCCAGCTGCTGGCAACACCCCTCCTAGCTAAGGAGGCTAGACTCAATTGCGGCAACCTGACTCAGCCGCCATGGTCCTAGCCGATCTTACCAGCTCAGAAGCTCGGCCCCAGAACAGGCCTCCACCAAAGAGGTCGGGTACTGGTCCTGGAGCTCCTCCTCCCAAGAAGTCCAAGGGGGTCCCTCTTCTACGCCTCTTCCCCACGCACGCAACCCCATCAGCACTCCCAACCAAACATTCTTCATCGGGAACTCCATCCTGAAGAACACTGACGACCTTATAGCAACTCAGTTCGTCCAGGGTAATTGTCCTGCCCCTGACCGAGCTGCTCTGGATAAGCTCAGTGATGCTGACCTGCTGAGCAATTTCTGCCTGGTCCACTCTTAGTCCGAGGTGACACTGGCTGCTCTGATTGCCCGCGCTCGGGTGGGTTTCAATAACCCTGATGTGATTCAAGAGTTGAACTCTCTCAAAGAGGAGTGTGCCCGTCTGAAGGCTAAGGACATCAAATGGCAGAAAGAGGTTCATAACCTCCGAGATCAGGCCAACCTTCACAAAGTCATCGTGGCCTCCTTTGAAACTAAGCTGAAGGACCTGGAGACTGAGAACTCTTCCCTGAAGACTGAGCTTAGTGATCTTCAACTTCAGATCGCCACCAATCTCAACCAAGCTCGTACTGAAGGGATGGAGGCAGGTCGACGTGGCTTTCCGACCTCCTCTGAAGGCTATTCTCTCATTCAGTCTGTTCGAGATCGGGTCAAGCAAGCCTTCCTCAGCTTTCGTGAGTTCCTTAAAGTGTTGTCTAAGTGGGGCATGGAATTTGATCAGGCCGAACAGCAGCTCAGGGCAAAGGGAATCAATGAGCAGTTCGACAGGCGAGGTCCTAAGAAATTGCTTCCCGATCCGAAGGGTTTCATTTTTTCTAAGGAAGCAGAGCACCTAAACAAGGCCCCTGTGGAGGTCTTTGCTGAGGCCCTCTCCCGACCTCTTGTCATCCAGCCTCCCTCGAGCTCGGGGGCTATTGTCCAACTCCCTGGAGATCCACAGGCCCCTCAGGTCCCCGCCCTTCCAAGCCAAGTAGAGGAAGACCCCGAGATTGCTCTGGTGGATGATGTTACCATCACTTTTGACGATCTCACCACAGAAAGTGTCCCTCCTTCTGCTTAGGAGTTCAGTATATTTGTTGTAATTTCCCTTTATGTACTTTGTATTTATTTTTGACAAACAATGAAATCCTCGTAATTCAATTCTCTCAATCTTTATACTTGCATTTTTTGCTTTAATCATAATTTGGATTTTCAGAGCTCCGCTCAGGCTGAGCTTGGGTGCATATGTTTGTTTTTTTTACCCAAAAAAGATTGGTATGCTGTGCTACTCGTGGCCCCAAGTATTTGGAGACTAGCTCGAGCTAAGCTCCAAATACTTGTCTATTTCTTCAAAGGAAGCTAGCTCGAGCCGAGCTCCTTGTGTGGCCTCGTGGCCCCAAGTATTTGGAGACTAGCTCGAGCTGAGCTCCAAATACTTGTTTATTTCCTCAAAGGAAAGTTGGCTCGAGCCGAGATCCTTACATGGCTTCGTAGCCCCAAGTATTTGACTCAGGTGGTCTTCCCTTATCTTCCCTAACGTTCAGAGGTTTGATTTATCCCCAAAAAGATAGACCTTGACTACTCGGCGCAAGGAAGAAAATGGAATGAATTATTAAGACAATAGATCCAGTGCGCTTGACAAGATCTCCTTCTTTAATAGTAGTATCACTACCAAAGACAACAATCCCTACATTCTCATTCTCAAGATTTAAGGCTATTCCTTTCACATTTGGAAAATTCAACCATTTCCCGGCCTTGAATCTCGCTCAATCCATAAACACGCAATACCATCTCCAACCGAGACCACTCGACCGATCTCATCCACTTGAAAATTCATGTAAAAGTTGCATTTCCAGGAAGAGGCAAATTCGTTTTTTTAGACTTGTCAATCGCATCAAAGGAAGCTGGCTCGAGCCGAGCTCCTTGCATGGCCTCGTGGCCTCAAGTATTTGGAGACTAGCTCGAGCTGAGATCCAAATACTTGTCAATCGCATCAAAGAAAGCTGGCTCGAGCCGAGCTCCTTGCATGGCCTCGTGGCCCCAAGTATTTGGAGACTAGCTCGAGCTGAGCTCCAGATACTTGTCATTCTTTACTAATTTATTTCCGAACTCATGATTCAGGGCAGCAGATCCTTTCATTCAAAACGAGTAACTTAATTACATCAGATATTCCTCTATTCTAGGAATGATATTTCTTCAAATTGCAACTATTCCAAACTATCGGAAGTTTTTGTCCCCCGAGCTCCTCCAGCTCATATGCACCTCCTGCCAGCATCTTCGCCACTCGAAGTGTCCCTTCCCAATTTGCATCCAACTTCCCCTTATTCTTGCTAGCGTTTCACCTTCTTAAAACCAAGTCCCCGACCTGAAAGGCCCTTTTCATCACTTTCTTATCATAGGCTGCCTTGATCCTTCCTCGTGTTCGTTCCATCTGCAAAAATGCCATCTCCCTTTTCTCATTAATGGTATCCAGTGCCTCTCGAATCATCATCTCATTAGCATTTTCATCAAAATTCTGAACCCGATAAGTTTCCATCCCGATCTCCGCCAGTATCACGGCGTCCATTCCATATACCAGGCTGAACGGAGTCTCACCTGTTGCCTCCTTTGGATTAGTTCGATAATCCCACAACACCGAACTGAGCTCTCGAACCCACGCTCCCCCTGCCTTCTCAAGCCGAGCTTTCAGTCCTTGGACAAGAATTCTGTTAGTTACTTCCACCTGCCCATTGGCCTGTGGATGAGCTACCGACGTGAAATTTTGCTTAATCTTCAACTCCTCACACCAAGCTCGGATTTCTGCCCCCGCGAACCGCGTCCCATTATCTGATATCAAGATCCGAGGTGTTCCATACCGACACACTATGTTCTGCTAGATAAATTTCATCATTACATCCTCATTTATCTTAGCAAGGGGTTCTGCTTCCACCCACTTGCTAAAATAATCAATTGCCATAATCAAGAACTTCCTCTGACCTGAAGTCGGAGGAAAAGGACCAACAATGTCAATCCCCCATTTTGCAAACGGACATACTGAGCTCATAGTCATGAGCTCCTCCGTCGTTCGATGTACCAAAGGTGCGTGAATCTGACACTTCTCACATGCTCTCACCAGTTTCTCTGCTTTCTCTTTCAAGTAAGGCCAAAAATACCCTGCCCTCAGCACTTTTTTCATCAAAATCATTGCTCCAATATGATTTCCGCAACACCCTTCATGCATCTCTCTTAGTACATACGTACCCTCTTCTCCGCTCAAACACCTCAGTAAGGGCATGGAGAAGCCCCTCTTATATAACTTGTCCCCAATAATGCAAAAACGTGTCGCTCGAATTTTCAGCCGAGCTGCTTCACGCCTATCTGCCGGTAGGACTCCCTCTCTCAAGTAGGCTATGATAGCCGACCTCCAATCCTCTTTCTCCTCGATCTCTCCGACCTCCATACCCAGCACCATTTCTTTTGCCATCTAAAGCGTGATTTGCTTAGCTTGATTCTCCAAGGCCGAACTGGCCATCTTTGCTAAAAAATATGCCCGACCATTCTCTGCCCTCGGGATCTGACATATCTTGATCTCTTTCACCTTTCCTTCTAAAGCTCGGTATGCTTCAACATACCTCTTCATGCTTTTCTCCCTAACCTCGAACTCCCCCGTAACTTGTTTATGGACGAGATGAGAATCCATGTAAACAACCATTTTAGTAGCCCCCATCTCAATGGCCATTTGCATCCCTCTAATGAATGCTTCATACTCCGCCTCATTATTGGATAGTTTGAACTCCAACCTTACAGCAAAATCATTTTTGATTCCTTGCGGGCTGATCAAGATAATACCAGCACCGCATCCCGAGCTCCCTACTGAACCATCCACATAAATCACCCAAGCTCCTTCTCCACTGTCATGACCCTTATCGATTCTTGAACAAAATCTGCCAAAGCCTGAGCTTTAATGGCCGACCTATTCTCAAACTCAATATCGTACTCGCTCAATTCAATAGCCCACTTTACTAGCCTCCCCGCTACCTCAGGCTTGCTCATCACATTTCTCAATGGAAGATTAGTTCGGACGATTACCTTGTGTGAGAGAAAATACGGCCGAAGTGTTCTTGTAGTCACCACTAAGGCCAAGCCTACCTTCTCGATCTCCGTATACCGCAGCTCGGCATTCTTCAAAACCTTACTGACATAATATATCGGCCTCTGAACTGATCTCTCCTCCCTGATCAGGACCGTGCTAACCCCTTGTTCTCCCACCGAAAGGTAGAGGTATAAGGGCTCACCTGGCAGTGGCTTAGTTAATAGTGACAGATCGGCCAAATAGTTTTTCAAATCCTCGAAAGCTTTCTGACAGTCCTCATCCCAAACAAACTTTTTGGCCTTTCTCAACACCTTGAAGAAGGGCAAACTCCTCTCCGCGAGGCGCGAAATAAACCGGTTCAGAGCTGCCAACCAACCTGTCAAACACTGCACATCCTTGACGTCCCGAGGTGGTGCCATCTCTCTGATGGCCCTGACCTTCTCCGGATTGGCTTCTATTCCTTTCTCCGTCACCGTGTATCCCAAAAACTTTCCCGACCTCACCCCGAAAGCACATTTCTTGGGGTTGAGCTTCATCCGGTACTTTCTCAAAGTGTCAAATGTCTCAGCCAAGTCACGCACATGGTCTCCAACCTTCATACTTTTGACCAACATATCATCCACGTATACTTCCATGTTTCGCCCGAGCTGCCCTCAAACATCTTGTCCACTAACCTTTGGTATGTGGCTCCCGCGTTCTTCAACCCGAATGGCATTACTACGTAACAAAAGGTGCCAAACGAGGTGGTGAAGCTCACCCTCTTTCGGTCCTCTTCTGCTAATTTGATCTGGTGATAGCCTTGCGATGCATCCATCATACTAAGCAGTTCGCACCCCGACGTCGAATCCACAAGCTGATCGATTCAGGGCAATGGATAGTAATCCTTTGGGCAGGCCCGGTTCAAGTCCCTAAAATCCACACACATGCGCCAATCATCCTCTATTTTCGGAACCAACACTGCATTATATAGCCATTCTGGGAATTGTATTTCTTTGATATGCCCTGCCTTCAACAACCTCTGCATCTCCGCTCTAATAATTGCATCTTTCTTAGGACCGAAATTTCTCTTCTTTTGTTTCACCAGCTTGTATGACGGATTGACATTGAGCATGTGCTCAGCAATGCTCAGATCAATCCCCACCAAGTCTTCCGCTGTCCAAGCAAACACATCCACATTGCTCCTTAGAAACCTCACCAGCTTCTCCCTTAACTCATCAGATAATCCTTTCCCGATCTTGGTGACCTTATCGGGATCACCTGGCACCAGCTCGACCATCATCATCTCCTCATTAGGTTGGACATGCTCCACCGACTCATCCAATCTAATCAGCTTGTCTCTATTTCTATCATCATAAAAAACATACCCCCTCTCCGCCTTCTGAATACTCTCTACATATAACCTCCTAGCCATGTACTGATCTCCGCCGACCTCTCCTACTTCCTCCATGATAAGGGTCTTTTTATGCATGTTTTATGTGTGCATTTGAGTAGAATTTGAGTCATTTTGTTGTTAGTTTCATGAGTTTTTGATTGTACATAGTTCATATTACTGTGAGGTGCTTTTATTGGTGTAGATTGATCATTCGGAGCTATTTTTGGTGGATTTCGGACCATGGATTCATGTCAAAACATATCC
Source organism: Rehmannia glutinosa (assembly GCA_016081115.2). Classification (NCBI taxonomy): domain Eukaryota; kingdom Viridiplantae; phylum Streptophyta; class Magnoliopsida; order Lamiales; family Orobanchaceae; genus Rehmannia; species Rehmannia glutinosa. The sequence goes on along the minus strand of CM071929.1, from coordinate 69,214,174 downwards.
CGGGGTTTATGGATGCAAAAACACTCGAAATCCCAAGCTAAACGCGTCATTTCGGGGCCTTTCGAGACAAACACGGCCAGGGTGTGCTTTTAAACACGGCCATGCTTTTAATCAGCCAAAAAAGAGCAAAAAAATGGCATGTCGTAAAAAGCACGGCCAGGGTGTGCTTTTAAGCACGACCGTGCAGCTTGGGAACTCCCAAAATGCGTGAAAACACGGCCATGCTTCTCGGATCAAGCCGCACGATTTTTGAAGGGTATTTTGGGAAAGCACTTCAACCAAGCCTTTTGACAACTCTTTTTGCACATTTACACCTCATTATGCTTCACCAATTCCTTACTTTCCCACATGATCACATGAAAATAATGATTCCAACAACCCAACTCATAAAGTTGAGCATTAAACTATTAAAAGATGACATTATTAAGGAATACTTTCTCCAAAATAATGTCTATAAAATCCAAGAGTATGGGTTGAAGGATTCATTCATTCATTCATTCATTCACATACATAGAAAATCAGATTTTTGTGACGAGAGTCCATATTTTGGAGAGAAGAAACACATTTTGTAGTGAGGAAGAGAGTTAGAAGGCTTAGATCACCATGGAGAGGCGCTAAGGCACAAGGATTGAAGATCGCTCGGAGAAGAAGATGAACTCCACCACTTCATCATCATACTTCCAACAGGGGAGTCTTATGTTGGTTTTGGAAGTTTTAACTTCAAGTATTCATGTTGATTTCTAAAGAAACTTCTTGTTTAATTGTTATTTTCATTCTCAAATCCATCATGAGTTAAATCACTAGTGTTTGAATGTGATGAACCCTAGAACTTATTTGTGATCATTGGTTTGAATGTTTTAATATATTTTCTTATGTTTTTATGCGAGTCACTTATGTTATGCTTGTTTATTCGAATTGGTATATGCGCAATATTGATTTGAAGTTTATTTTTCATCGGGAAATCGAGAGATTCATGGTGAAATAGAATCAACATAAGTGAAAGGAATTGCATGCAATCCTAGATATAGGACGACATAAATCTTCCGGATTAGGGTCAAACCTAATATGGGAATTCACAAATCGCTAATGCAATCTTGGGGGTTTTAACTAGAAAGATATTTCAGTTAATCAACTTGAGGTTAGGAGTTTTTCGCCTTGAGAAAGGGTTTAACTTAATTTAGGAATGCCTACGGTCCATAAAGCATGAAAATATGTTAAGGGATGGTTAAAACTTAAGGGTTATGGTTGTATTTATTTTGGTAAAATCACAAAGACGTTCTAGAGGGATTCACATTCAAGCATATTTATATCCAACATCTTCCAATCCGAGTGTATCTGATATCTTTCGTGTTCTTAGTTGCCTCTTCCACTTTTATTTGCTTTTGTTTTATTTTTATTTTGCAAAAAACTATTTGACCAATTTGTAGGCTAGATAATAAAAAGACGGTAATTACTAGTAATCATAGTCCTCGTGGGAATGACACTCGATACTCGCTTAGCTTTGCTATAGACGATAGGTGCACTTGCCTAGGCCGTTTTTAGGAGTAGCTTCCGAGCCATCAAGTTTTTGGCGCCGTTGCCGGGGATTATGATATTAGGAACACCTTATTTTTATTAATCTAGTCATTTTTTTATTAATTTTTTTTCTTGTTTGGGCAGAACGTGAAACTCGTCGCGAATCAGGAAACTTTACTTGGTAATATTGTGACCAATTCGCGCGACAAACCTCCACAATAAGGTGATGTAGTCCAGCTATACGACTATAAAGAAAGCGCTGACCGGGAGGCAACCCGATAGTTCATTGTTTTCTATTTTTTTCATTGAGTCGTGTGTTGTTAAGGAGTCATGAGTCAATAATTGGATATTTTGGTGGGTGTTGGTATCACCTCTATCTTACTTGAGCAAATTTGAGCTTTCACGGTATTCGAGTTTTTGTTGCAAATTCGTGTTAGATATGCATATGCCGGTGAAATCCCTAGAATGAATAGCTCAATGGTCGCCCCGCATCGATTCCACTCTCGCAGTAAGGTCATTTTTTTCCTTCTTTTCCCTATTTTTCTTTTTAATTTATATAGTTTTTGTATGTTTTGTGTATATGTCTATCTCTTTCTCTCACATTGAGGACAATGTGAATCTTTAAGTTGGAGGTGGATATGATTGCTTGGTTGTTATAATTTTTCTTTGGAATGCTTGTGTGTTTGCTATTTATTTTGAATTTGTTGATGGAAGATATGATTTTTCAAGGAAACAAATTGAGTATTTGTTAGTCAATAACTTGGCCCAATTACACATGGATTAGCTTTATAATTTGTATTTTCTTAAATACAAAGCAATTGATTGTCTTGAATAAATTGACATGGATGTGGGTTGAATTCAAACAAGACTTCTAACACTACGATACTTGATTTGTTAAAACATATATGATGATTCTTAGGGCTATGAAAGTTCGAGAACTCTTGATTTAGTAGTGGTTGACTAGTTGTTAAACCAAGCCAAAGAACCAAAAAGAAAAAAGAAAAAAAAAGAAAAGCAAAAAAAAAGGGGACCAATCGAGGTTATACTCCTCTATTTGTTGTTGCTTAGTAACTAGGAGCATTCATGATCCCCATGTTTGTCTTTTACGTAAAACGGCGACACAAATATGAGTATGGGAAACCACCTTAGGAGTGTTTGAACGAAAATTCAAAATATAAACCTAGTGGAAGCATGCCTCGAAAGGACCTTAAAAAAAACGAAAAAAAAATGTATATTTCCTTGAATTCTCATTCCAAAAAAAAAACAAAAAACAAAAAAAAGGGTTCAAAAGCTTGGTTACATGACTAGTAGACTAACTACAAAAATATATTGAGTTCTTATATTTTCATGGTGTTATTGGATTGAAGTTGTGCATAACTATCTATATTTATGGAGTGATGAGTTCAAGTCTAAATATAGCCCATTGATATTAATGTTTTTACTTGACAATCGATCGCTTTGCAAAATTATGTTTTTACTTAATGGCTAATTTGAGTTGAGAGGGCAAAGAATTTGACTGCTTATGTTCAATGTGTTGAGAAAAATATATTCATTGTGTGTTGTGAACTATTGAATCCCTCATTATGGTTTTATGTTTTGCTTGAGGACAAGCAAAGTTCTAAGTTGGAGGTGGTTTGATAAGGGTCTTTTTATGCATGTTTTATGTGTGCATTTGAGTAGAATTTGAGTCATTTTGTTGTTAGTTTCATGAGTTTTTGATTGTACATAGTTCATATTACTGTGAGGTGCTTTTATTGGTGTAGATTGATCATTCGGAGCTATTTTTGGTGGATTTCGAACCATGGATTCATGTCAAAACATATCCCGGGGTTTATGGATGCAAAAACACTCGAAATCCCAAGCTAAACGCGTCATTTCAGGGCCTTTCGAGACAAACACGGCCAGGGTGTGCTTTTAAACACGACCATGCTTTTAATCAGCCAAAAAAGAGCAAAAAAATGGCATGTCGTAAAAAGCACGACCAGGGTGTGCTTTTAAGCACGGTCGTGCTTCCGGGAACTCCCAAAATGCGTGAAAAACACGGCCAGGCCGTGATTTTGAGCACGACCATGCTTCTGGACTGTTTCTGCACGATTTTTGAAGGGTATTTTGGGAAAACACTTCAACCAAGTCTTTTGACAACTCTTTTTGCACATTTACACCTCATTATGCTTCACCAATTCCTTACTTTCCCACATGATCACATGAAAATAATGATTCCAACAACCCAACTCATAAAGTTGAGCATTAAACTATTAAAAGATGACATTATTAAGGAATACTTTCTCCAAAATAATGTCTATAAAATCCAAGAGTATGGGTTGAAGGATTCATTCATTCATTCATTCATTCACATACATAGAAAATCAGATTTTTGTGATGAGAGTCCATATTTTGGAGAGAAGAAATACATTTTGTAGTGAGGAAGAGAGTTAGAAGGCTTAGATCACCATGGAGAGGCGCTAAGACACAAGGATTGAAGATCGCTCGGAGAAGAAGATGAACTCCACCACTTCATCATCATACTTCCAACAGGGAGTCTTATGTTGGTTTTGGAAGTTTTAACTTCAAGTATTCATGTTGATTTCGAAAGAAACTTCTTGTTTAATTGTTATTTTCATTCTCAAATCCATCATGAGTTAAATCGCTAGTGTTTGAATGTGATGAACCCTAGAACTTATTTGTGATCATTGGTTTGAATGTTTTAATATATTTTCTTATGTTTTTATGCGAGTCACTTATGTTATGCTTGTTTATTCGAATTGGTATATGCGCAATATTGATTTGAATAGGGATGTCAATGGGTCCGGGTAAAACCCAGACCCGACCCGGACCCGCCTTATTTGGGGCGGGTATGGGACAAGTAAATGGGTATGGGGCGGGTAACGGGTATATGTTTTCAGACCGGGTGAGTACGGGTCAGATAGCTTGGTCCAGCGGACCCGACCCATACCCAATTCGTTTAATTATATATATTTTTTATTTTTTTATTTTTTGTTTTTGTAAAGACAATTTATCTTGCAACCCTCATTTATAAATCTAATTTATTTCTTTGTTACATGTTTGTTATAATGTTATATTTTTAATTGACTTACATTAATTTATCTAGAATTTAATTTCTCAAATGAACTGTAGGAACTAGGAAAGACCTTAATTGATCTATTATTCACTCCAGTCTTCAAATTGATTGTGTTGTAAGCCTGTGAATATTTTAAACTTAGATATAAGTTGCTTTTGTTTCCAGATTTTCAATTATCATTATTGCATGTAAATTGTTTCAATATATTACTTTTTTTTTTGGTTTGCAGGTTTGTTGAATTTACTAATTATTTTTATCAATATACTACTAATTGTTTCAATATATTAATCATTGTTTCAATAACATTGCATGTAAATTTTTTCAATATATTACTAATTTTTATTATTCTTGGTGGCAATATAATGAAAAAAAAATAAAAAAATAAGTTAAAATGGATGACATAGGTGGGTCTAATGGGTCTAGCGGGTCTTACCCGCTAAACACGGGTCTGGGTTGGGACGGGTCTCGGGTCTGGGAGCCGCGGGTCTGGGTCCTTGAAATCTTAGCGGGTCGGGTCTCGGGTCCAGGCGGACCCGACCCGTACCCGACCCATTGACATCCCTAGATTTGAAGTTTATTTTTCATCGGGAAATCAAGAGATTCATGGTGAAATAGAACCAACATAAGTGAAAGGAATTGCATGCAATCCTAGATATAGGACGACATAAATCTTCCGGATTAGGGTCAAACCTAATATGGGAATTCACAAATCGCTAATGCAATCTTGGGGGTTTTAACTAGAAAGGGATTTCAGTTAATCAACTTGAGGTTAGGAGTTTTTCGCCTTGAGAAAGGGTTTAACTTAATTTAGGAATGCCTACGGTCCATAAAGCATGAAAATATGTTAAGGGATGGTTAAAACTTAAGGGTTATGGTTGTATTTATTTTGGTAAAATCACAAAGCGTTCTAGAGGGATTCACATTCAAGCATATTTATATCCAACATCTTCCAATCCGAGTGTATATGATATCTTTCGTGTTCTTAGTTGCCTCTTCCACTTTTATTTGTGTTAGGAAATTTATTGTTTAGATTTTGATGAATGCCATGTAAAACTTAGAATAGAAAGTTGGCACCCCAATTCTTGTTGTAAAATGCATTGTAATAAATAGAGTGCCAAGCCGAGTTAAGTCGCCTACGCTCTAACATGCAAGAAGACAATCAAGACTAGAAGGAAGACTCATTGCGAGACAACCGAGTATGGCAAAGAAGAGTAGACGGGAACTCTATGAAGAAGCGGTGAGATGCGGTGAGTGGAGTATCAGTCAAGTCAACTCAAGAAAAGTCAAGTCTCAAATTGAAGTGGAAGAGTCACCCAATGATTGGAAGTCGACTCTAAGTCACCTGGGGAAAGCAAAGAAATGCGATCAAGTCGAGATAATCTGTAAAAGATCCGTTGCACAGTAAATCAAGAGAATTACTTAAACAAGTAATATCTCCATACCACCTTTCTCTGAGTGCTCGTCCCGAAGCGTGCAAATGGAATGAACCAATGGGAAGCACTACACCGTGTCGAGAACTCGAAAAAGTGAAAGAACAATTCATACGAGGAAATGGCAATTCCAAGGATCGCAACAAGACAAGCCAACGATTTATGCAAAGTGACTTTCAAAAACAAGCCTATCTCTTCAACGGGCAAATTTTTGAAAGATCACTATAAAAGGCCGAGGAATTTAAATTGAAAAAAAAAGGATAGACACAAGTGACACAAGAGATAGATCTCAACCAAAAACGTTCAAGCAATTATTAGAAAATCAAATATTCTCAATCCTCAAGCCTACACTACGAAGGACATCAATCCAACACTCACTTGTGAAGGAAAGATAACTTCAATCGGTTGAAGAGGAAAATCGAAAATCAAGGGGTCTACATTCCACGAAGGATTGTAGGAAGGTTCAAGGTCGAACCAAGTCTTAAGCTTTTGGAGGGCTTCGTGATCAAATCCAAAGAGCTTGAGCAAGTGAGTGAGTAGTAGCAAAGCAAATTGCCCGTGAAGAAGAGTCGCAGTTACGAGAAGCCGGTGAGTGATCAAGGCGTCTCATCGAGTCCCAAAGGATCAAGTCATTTGTGTGATCAAGACTTGTATCCGGGACTGTTACCACTTTGTATATCGATCATTACCTAGTGGATTCCTCCGGGAGTTGGAGAAGAGAGGAGTAGAAGAATTACCCCATCTTCGAACCTCTATAAAATTTCATTGTGTCATTTACATTTCAAAGACTTTAATTCCTGCATTTTTAATCGCTTATATCTGTGATAAATTTGCTATCCACTTGATAATTTATAAGTACTAAACCAAGCACTAAACTCTTGCTTAATCAAACTTAAGGGTGTTAAGTCTTCATGAAAACAAAACCACAAGTTGAGTTAATTTAGAACCAACGGTGAGTTATTCCATCAACAGCTCGATTGAGTGTTGAGAGATTAACTCTCTTGAGTGGTTAAATTGATCGTCCATCAAGGACACAAATCGTAGTATCAACTCAGTATATTTAAAAGGACTAAGTCGAAAATTTGGTAAGGTTTATTCAACCCCCCTTCTAAACCTTACACTTACACCCTTGGGACCTACAAGTGGTATCGAGCGGTTGGTTCATTAAACCCTCCGCACCAGTTCTTGAACTAGATCTCCAAACTTTTCAAAGTCTCGCTTTAGTACTTAAACCTTCAAAACTCTTTTTATCATTATCATGGAAGCAAATTTGACACGCATCCCTATGTTCACAATTGAAGAATTTGATGATTGGAAAATTCGTATGCAGGCTCATCTATCAGCATTACATGATGAGATGTGGATAGTAATAGAAGATGGGCCACTGCAAATCTTAAAGGTGAACACAATGACTATAAGAAAGAGATGCTGTTGAAGGAGAAGAGGATGTTGCTCCTGCATCCGATCATGGTTGAAAAACCAAGAACGAATGGACAAATGATTTGAGAAAAAGATACAACCGAACAATGTAGCCAAGGACATCCTTTACAAAACCTTGGACAAAACCATGTTCAATAAAGTCAAATCTTGCAAAACGGCCAAAGAAATCTGGGACAAGCTAACATTAATTTGTGAAGGCTCAGAGCAAATCAAAGAAAACAAATTATCGGTGGTTGTACGAGAAATTTGAGAACTTCAAAATGATCTCAGGAGAGAACCTGGATCAACTGGATGCTCGGTTCACGTAAATCACAAATGAGCATCCTCGCACTTGAAAAAAGAATATACACGAATGAAATGTGTATGAAGATCCTAAAAAGTCTTCCGGTGAATGGGAAATGAAGGTCATGGCATCGAGACATTCCATGGACCTATGAAAGACATCCAACCATGAATTATTCTCGGATCTCAAAGCCTACGAGTTTGCCGAGAAGGAAAGACCGAGGAAGAGACAGTTGTACCCAAAACAATTTGCTCTAATTGTTAAAGATGGGAATAGAGTCGAGGTCAAAGAAGTCATTGATCCGAAGAAATAGCCCGATGGTTAAGAGGTTCAACAAGTTCTTCAATAAGAACTACAAGAGAGGAAAGGGTGAATCTTCCGGAAGACACTCAGCTCCTCCAAATCAAGGAAGATAGGCCAACCAAGAGAACAGATCATCAAAAAGTTGAGTATCAAAGGGCCGACAATCCAAGAATGGAAAGAGCGATCAAAAGGTGAATATCTATCTTTGGAATCAGACAACCAGGTCACTATGCCATTGATTGCTCATATCTTGTAGTCAACAAATACAGGAATGAAGAAGAAAGAAAGGTCTTGAGAGAAAGAAGACAAGAAAAGAAAAAGGCAATGATGGTCTGCAGAGATCAATAAAAAGCTAAGTCAAGAGAGACAAATGATTCGCAGAGCGATGAAGCGACTACTCAAGTGACTCGAAGAAGAAGCCCGACCGCTTGATGGCCAAAGAACAAGATCAACCTGACCAAGAAGATGAGGTACACTCTAACTCATCAAACTCGGACTCGATGATAGTGCGTCATGACACACACACTTCATCACCCACCGATCTTTATGATTCATTAGGCAAAATGATGAAAGATTTTGAACACATTAAATCCTCACACACACTATTGAATGAGGAAAACAGCCTACTCAAGAGTCAAAACTTAAAGCCGACTAAGGAGCCGAGTACTCTAAGTCAAATAGTGATGAGAATGAAAGTTTAAAAGGTGAAAATGCTAAATTAATAGCGAGAAATTGCCGCTGCTATAGAGAAGAGGAGAATGACCTCAAGAATGTTATTGCCTCATTCACTAAGGCATCTAAATCATTGGATGATCTTATTTTGAGTCAAAGAGAATGTGGAGACAAGACGGGCTAGGATTTAATTCCTCGTGCTATGTCAAACCTCAAAAGTAATTTCGGAAAAAGGATCTTCAAGCCATGAAGAGTCCGAAAAATCCAAAACTCTAAATGTTGCACACACATTCACTCCAAAACACTATAACAAGCAAAGCGGCCTTGGTTATAAAGGAAAAGGAAAACAATGACTAGTTGAGTGCTTATTTGAAAAGGACAGATTGAGAAGAGATTCGGCTTGAGTTCCTCAAAGCAAACTCCAAACAAAAATACTCTGTAAAGAAGAAGCGAGCTACCAAAAACCCTTAAAATCTATAAGAGAAATACATATGATGGGAATGGTAGAAAATATCCAAGCCAAGCTGATTGGAATAATGTGAACTATCAAAGATAGACTTATGGAATATAAGCCCAAATGGCAAAGGCCAGAACTCAAGAAAGGCCTTTCCAAAAGTACAAGAGCTTTCATCAGCACACATATGCACCTAGGCACTACACTCAAAGACACCACAATTACCCAAGGAAGGCAATTGCTAAAATACATATGCAGCATACAGACAAAAGAGGCAATTTGTATGAACCTAAAATCCCCAAGAAATTTGCAGGATTAATTATGATTATGGCATCGATAGATGGCAACCCCTTAGAGTCAAATCATTTGGCTATAGGTTGGTTGAATCATCTTACAATTCTAACCCCTCAGGACCCGAGACAAATATGGGTACCTAAAACTTAATTTCCTTGATTGCGGAGTTCAAGGAGCAGTGAGTGCCGAGGAACCTGGTACATGGATAGTGGCTACATTCCGGACATATGACAGGAAATAAGAAAAATCTGTCAAAATTCAAGGAGGTTAAAGGAGCAAAAGTCATATTTGGAGGAAATGAAGCTCTGGTGAAATAAGAGGTATTGGATCCATCAAGAGGAATGGATTAGAAATCACATATGTTGCATATGTTGAAGGACTCAACTTCAACTTATCGAGCATCGATCCAACTCGTGACAAGGGTTACAATGTTGGATTCAACATGGGTGTATGCCAAATCAAGGATATTGAATCAAATGAAGTTGTCTTTGCAAGGATGTAGAGACGAGAAGAATATGTATGTCGTTGATTGGTCAACCGCAACACCCAAGACTCGTCTACTAGCAAAGAGCACAAATTTGAATCAAGTTGGTCGTGGGCACAAAAAGTCGAGTCACCTAAATTTCAAAACGATTAACAAGCTTGCAAGAAGTAATCTTGTGGAAGGACTTCGGACTCGAAGAGATACAAGAAGGAAAGTATATGTGATGCATGTCGAAGGGTAAACAAATCAAATCTTCATTCAAAGAAAAGACATGCCAATCTTCAACAAGAATATTGCATCTACTTCATATGGATCTATTTGGCCTAGTGGAACCGGCCAAAGATAAGTGGAAAGAAATACACCTTGGTGGTAGTAGATGACTACTCAAGATATACATGGACAATATTCATGTGTAAGAAGAAAGAAACCCTACAAAAACTACCACGGTGATGAAGAGGATTCAAAACGAGAAGAGTCAAACCATTATCAAAATAAGATCGATGAGGAACCGAGTTTGTCAATGGAATAATAACTCGATTGTATTGAAAATGGTATTAGTCATGAACTATCAGCAAGAACTCCTGTGAGAATGGAGTTGCGAGAAAGAAGAAACAGAACCCTCAAAGAAGCGGCTTAAACCAAGGACCATGTTAGTCAAGCAGGTTACCAAAAAGATTTTAGTCAAGCAATCAACACACTTGCTTACACCCAAAAACAGATGTATGATAAGCAGACGGTGACAAAGACTCCTATGAGATTTGGGTCGGAAGAAAACCAAATGTTGCATATTTGAGAATATTTGGATGTAAATGCTTCATCCACAACAATGGCAAGGACAATCTAAAGGCTTTTGATGCTAAAGCGATGAAGGTATCTTCTTAGGATACTGGTGAAAGCAAAGCCTACTGAGTACTCAATAAAAGGACTATGGTTGCGAGAAGAATCCATTCATGTGGTATTCGATGAGCCAAATGTAAATGGAGAAGGCATTGAAGAGTCAACTGATAAAATTTGAATCATCCAACCATACGAGAAGAGTCCTATCTATCTTTGAAGTGAATTTGGAATTATCAATTCGAAGAAGATGAGATAGTGAATCTCAAAAACAATTTGGAAAATTTACTGACTAAGTGATTACGAGAGAGTCGACCACAACAACACAGTGCAAGTCGACTGAATCCAGCTAACTTACTCCAACCTGATGTAAGATGGCCGAGAGACCATCCACCAGAACTTGTCATTGGAGATATAAGAGAAGGTGTAAAAACAAGATCCAGAACTCAACAAGAAGCTATGTCCACATGCTTCATCTCGCAAATAGAGCCCAAGGATGTATTACAAGCATTGGACGACGCACATTGGATTCAAGCTATGCAAGAAGAGCTGAATCAGTTTGAAAGAAATAAAGTATGGGAATTAGTGCAAAGACCCATACATCAAAATGTTATTGGCACCAAATGGGTGTTCAGAAATAAGATGAACGAGGAAGGTTCTGTGGTAAGAAACAAAGCAAGATTAGTAGCCAAAGGATATTGCCAAGAAGAAGGAATAGATTTTGATGAAACATTTGCCCCTGTAGCAAGATTGGAAGCTATAAGGATGTTTCTTGCCTATGCAGCTCACAAGGATTTCATTGTATATCAGATGGATGTAAAAAGTGCATTTCTAAATGGTTTATTGGAAGAAGAAGTGTATGTTGAACAACCTCCAGGATTTGAGCGAGAAGACTCTTGGAGATAAGGTATACAAACTCAAGAAAGCTCTATATGGATTGAAACAGGCACCAGAGCATGGTATGATACTTTGTCACAATTCCTAACCGAAAATGGATTCACAAAAGGAAAAGTAGATAGAACACTTTTCGAATTCAAGACAAAAAAAAGTATCTTTGCTTGTTCAAATATATGTGGATGACATCATTTTTGGATCCACAAACAAGGAGCTGTGTGAAAAGTTTTCAAACCTCATGCAAAGTAAATTTGAAATGAGCATGATGGGAGAGTCGACATTCTTCCTTGGACTCAAGTGAAAGCAGTGAAGGATGGAACCTTCATAAGTCAAACAAAATACACGAGAGATTTAATGAAGAAGTTTGGTATGGAGGAGAAGTCTTACGTAAAAATACCAATGAATACATCAGTCAAAATGGACATGGATGCAAATGGCAAGCTCAGTAGATCAAACAAGATCTGAGCACTTATTGGATCATTGCTCTATCTCAAACAGCGAGGCGGATATCACCTTTCTTTGTAGGTGTATGTGCAAGATTTCAATCTGCTCCAAAAGAGAGCCATATGACAAAGAAACTAAGAGAATATTGAGATACTTGAAAGGAAGCCAAGAAGTTGGCTTATGGTATCCAAAGGAAGGTGGATTCAAGCTAATTGGCTATTTAGATTCGACTATCTTTGGATGCAGAGTGGACAGGAAGAGCACCTCGGGCACATGTCAAATGCTAGGAAACAGTTGATTTCTGGTTTAGCAAGAAGCAAAATTCAATAGCCACCTCAACGGTGACGAGAATACATAGGGTGGCATTGTTGTGCCCAAGTCCTATGGATGAGACAAAAGTGAGAGACTATGAAGTTGAGGAAAAAGAAATTCCAATCATGTGTGATAACACAAGTGCAATTGCCATTACTCAAAATCTGTGTTGCACTCAAGAACAAAGCATATCGATGTCGATATCACTTCATAAGAGATCATGTTGAAAGGAAGGACATCATCTTGGAATATATCTCAATCGATAAACAATTGGTGACATCTTCACAAAACCATTATGTGAGTCAAGATTTGAAGAACTCAAACAAGAGTTGGGGTTAATAGAGCGAGTGACACTCGGAAGAATCAAAGAAAAGAAATGGAAAGAAAAGGAGGTGAAAAAGAGTGAACACGTAAATCGGCTCGATAAATGTTGATCGGAAAAAACTTACACCGAGTCACCGGGTAATTGAGTCACTAAGAGAACGTGGGAAGTAGAGTTAAATCAACTAAGGGACAAGTTGAGTCACTTATGAGCAAAGTGACAAAAACGCAGTCGTTTTGACAAAGCGGGAATGTTTTAAGGAACACGTCAGCATAATGATGATGTGTACAGACATAAAGCTGCACACCAAGCTTATGATTGGATATAAATGCTGCCACATTAAATACGAGACATTAAATGCTAAATATGCGTGCAAAATCTAAGCCGTTGATTTCGATCACATTTCAAAAACCACCCGCACGTCCTTTCATAAACCATACATAAACCATTTTCGCCCATTTCTCTCTCACACTACCAACTGTTCATCTCTTTCTCTCAAAAGCAAAGGCAAAAAATTCTCTCGAAACCCTATCTATCTTCAAATCAATCTCTTAGTTTTTCTTTGATAAAATCCTGAAAAATGGCACCAACCTACGACTTTGTCAAATTAGGGAAGCAAATCCACACTGGGTCTACTGTGGATTTCGACGGAATGGTGAAACAGGGTCCGACGACACCCTAGTGAAGAAAATCGCTGAAAAATTGGAAACGACCAGGGCTAAAACCATTTCGGCGTTAGAATATCCGATGACCTATGTGGAGGAGGTCGCGATGCGATTCTACGTGAATGCCGAGATTCACGATGAAGGAATAAAGTCATCATTCACGGAAAGCGGTGACTATCTCTCGCAAGGATTTGGTGACCACTACTCACTACCTTGAAGGAGCCTCGTAAATCAACGAAAGTGATGTAAACTTGGTGATGCTTGGAAAGAAATAGCCAAGCCCGACTATCTTGATAAAATAGTGTACACAACAAACAAGAGATCTGAATGAGGATTATCACAAGTCGTTGGACATAGTTGCCAAATGTATTGACATCAAATTTGGCGGCTTTGACCAATCTGTCAAAAGCAAAGCTGATTGTAATGGCCGCAATCATCGAGAAAAGAAAATAAATCGGGCCGAGTTTGTCTACAGCAGACTCGCGAGCGTAACGTAGGGAACAAATCCTTCAAAGAAGATGGCACATTTGGAGGATCCCTAGGATATGGCCTAGTGATTGGCCGGTGATGGAGGTGAAAGGAGTCCTCTTAGACATGGGAAGGCATTCCATGTTAACAAGAGGATGTTTAGAGCAAACCTCTCGGCGCACTGAGAGAGCCTATGCCAAGAGAGGCGACACGAGTGAGGGGGAATCGGTGACCACAAGAAGATCTGATTGTTTCCTCTCCACCAAGAAGAAAGTCGCCCTGTTCTGCTAAGAAAAGACTCGCTTTGCCCCTGCGGCAGAAAGAAAGCCAAACATGCTCCCCGCCCCTGCAGGGTAGTGTCTCGCCCTGCAGCTAGCCGGTCGAGAAGGACTCACAAATACCTTCTCCGATCATCAAAAAGAGGAGAACCGAGAAGCCAAGACGGCCGGCTCCTCGGAAAAGACACAGCCACCGGCCCCGCCGCCCAAGACTCAGAGAGGAAACCGTCCTCGAACCGAGAAATCCCTCCGGTACAAACTAGGAGACGAAGAAGAATCATCAAGCACTCCGAGCTTGAGAAACCATTTGAGTCACCACTCACCGGGTGGAGCATCTGGAGAGGCTCTTTGGAGAAGTAGAGTCTCTAGATGTAATTGATGAAACACTAAGTCTGTGAAGGCGATCGCAGAGGCAAATCAAGAAATAGATGTAGTCCGAGCGGTGAGACACAAGAAGAAGCTGGTAGAGTTGATAGTGATGTGATGATCCTATCTCCACCTTACCCGGACATCCAACATCGTCTGCGTGAGTGGAGAAAATGGAAGTTGAGTAAATCAAGGGAACAGTTCCAACGACACGAGTTTATAGAAGAAGAAGAGGAACTGTTAAACTTCCTTGGACTAACCTGTGCTCCAAAGATCGATGAAGACAATCGCATGAGACATCCTGCAGATCTACAAGGACAAGGAGAAATAAAAGCAAGCGAGAGGAAGGCCGAGGCACGTGAGAAGGCCGATCTCCGCCCTATCTCCGGCACCACGTGAACACACACATCCTCTCCTTGATGTCTTCTTCTCCGGATGTGATGAGGATCCGGAGAATGCGCCCACGAGAAGAGTTGCAAACGCAGCAAGCATTGCACGAATCGTAATCCTTCACGAGCAAAAAGATCGATGGAGGGACCAGGAGAGTCCTCGAACACACTGAAATTGATCCAATGGGAGTAGTTCAACCAAATCGCCACCGTTGTTCTTTGCCACCACTTCCCAGCTCACTCGGAAGAAAAGCGATAAGGGACTTGGCGATGGCGGGATAGTGGGGACCCGGTCGAGCCAACCCCTATTGAAGGTGTGTTACACACCGCCCCAACGGCCGAACATTCAATCGAAAAAAAGGGAGCTTGGAGACGAGTGACCCCATTCCAAGTCACTCGGTTGGTGCGCACCGAGGGGGAAACTCCCTCCACTGCAGCAAGGTCGGAGGATGCCGCAGATGACTCCACAATGAATCAAGGATGCGAAGTAGAGAAAATACAAACACACGAAGAAAATGACAAGTTGCCATCAACGAAGCTCGGCGATTGAGATGTCTCGGTGAGGTGCCAACCGCTCCGAAGGCTAATGACGCCGCCGATGCGATCGAGGCACGAGGAAGGAATGTTACAGGAGTTAACACTGGCGATGAAAGTGCAATCCATGGGGTTGAGACTCAATGGATGCCACCGCGAGAAGACCCTAAGACAGTGTGACATCGTCGAAAAAGAGGACCAAGGCCTCGCTGCGGCAAAGAGAGACCGCTGGAGGTAATGAAGGCCCACGGGAGGTTGAGACTTCCGAGGGGGTAAAAAGAAGTCAAGTAGAGAACATCCCTCCCGCTATCATCGACCCATCCGAGAAGGAAATAAGCGCACTTCATGATTCCCAGGATAATCTCGATGTAACATTTCGGGATCGGGGCGAAGAAGTTGTTCGAGTCATCCCCCGTGACAGATCCAAAAGACTCGGCCACGGATGTTCCAAGCACGAGCAAGTCGATCCCAAGACTACTCGTCAAACCTTTAATTTTGATGATGAGCCACCAATAGAAATCTCATCATCGTCCGATGACGCTCCGATAAGGCCGAGGACCGTCTACTCATTTGGAGAAAGCGGTGAGACCAACGGTTGTTGAGACAATGAGGCTCGCAAGTCGGGTCCACTTCACAACAAAACCCCCGGTGAACCGAGAATCCATGCGCGCAGCTCCTCAAGCCGCAGCAGTTCGATTCCTAGAAGAACTTCACGCGCACCGCTCATCATCGAACAAATCCCGGTTGGCGGTGATGAATCTTTTATAGAATCTTTTCCTTTTTCCTGGGAGGTACCCGACCTCCATGAAGAGTCGAGAAAATGAACGCGCGACGCTACACGACCAGCCTCCGTTTTCCATCGTGCACCATTGTTCCGGTGATTATGATTTTTGACGCATGGCCCAAATGCAACGGAAGAATCGGTGAAGTCCATGAAAGTGTTCAAGGCATTATTCGCGAGATTGAACGGATGGAGAGGCATCGAGCCTCTATGGACATGCGATCGACAACAGATGCCAATCTCACTGCCGATTTAAGAGGCATCACGGTCCGGATCGGGAATGGTGGCAACAAAGAAGAAACAATGCGTGTGGAACAAGTTAGATGCCGGGACGGTATGGAGAGTGAAAATGCGATCGATGCAAAACGAAGCCGAGAGAACATATTGAGCACATGCATGAAGCTCACATTGCCGAGATTAAGTTGCTACGTGAGCAAAACAAGAGTGATCTACGGCGTTTGGAAGAAACCATGAATACAAAATTCACCTTCTCATGGCCGAGATGAAGCGATTTCAGAGAGTCCAACGCTACTCGATCCGAATTTCGTCCGCATACTCTGCACAGACGCGAGACAAAACTCAACTATCAAGGCTTGACTTCCCGCTTGCCAAAGATGTTTCAGGTGTCCTCTCTTTTGATGATGCCAAAAAGGGGAAGAGGAATACCTTAAAGCACAAGAAGGGAATCAAGTTGAGAAGGAGGGAACGGCTGCGAGGGAAAGTCACCGAGGGCGTGTTGAAACAAAAGAAAGGAAAGCTTGTTGAGGGGGAAGGATCGGCGGATGTGACCTTGATGATTGCACAAACCCCCAACAAAGTCCTCACACGGTGACATTATCGCAAACTCCCTCGTGACTGCGCCACTCCAACACTCGCTATATCTATGGCCGAAAAGAGAAAAACAATTGAAGCGGGGATGAAGGAAGTGGAAGGAAGAATGGATGCCCGGGTTATGAACATCTTGAAAGAACATGGAGGCATTCCAAAGAAGCGAGACACTTATGCCATTTCGGATGTCGGGATAGAGCCACGTCGTTGATGAATTTAAAACGCTCGAATCGAAGGATACTTTGCAAATATGTCTATGGCTCAAGCTTGGGACTTATCTTGGGAAAAGGGTCTCACGTTATGTGAAGAAGAAGCCGACAGCGACAGACTACCGATCAATCACTCTACTTTGGTCACTCCGCCGGTCACTCATTTGGAAAGAAGAAGACACCAAGATACAATACACGCCCAGGAGGTAGAGGAAAAAGTAGTGGTGGAGGAAGAGGTTTGCACCAGGCCTCCGCCCCAAAAATATTGAATACGTAGATCCGGGAAAGAAAGGAGGGATCTTCGGTGGAAACTTGACCAAGTAGCAAATTTGCAAGTGGCTAAAACCAACGCCGAGTATGCAAAAAGAATAGAAGAAGAAAACAAGAGACAAACTCGGCTATGGGAGGAAAGACGGGAAAGAATAAGAAGAGATGAAGCTGCCAGGAAGGCATATGAAAAGAAAAAGAAAGCGGTGACGACGAGAAAAAAGAAGAAAAAAAAGAAGATCTTGAACAAGATGAAAGAAGGAGACAAATGAGAAGGAGATGAAGTGTTCTTTGTCAACCCTTCGTGTATTTTATTATGTAAATACATACAATGTAAGTCTTACGTAATAAAGCTATAAATTCTTTATTTTTGTAGACAAATATGTGCTCTCGATACACCTTGTGATTGTGTAAAAGAACAAGAATGTTATGATCAATAAAAGGATTGATTCTCGCATACATTCTATGTCAATACACTATCTGTATGTATCTTTGCTATTTGCATTTTTGAATGGTTTAAGTTTTGGCATCATCAAAAAGGGGGAAATTGTTAGGAAATTTATTGTTTAGATTTTGATGAATGCCATGTAAAACTTAGAATAGAAAGTTGGCACCCCGATTCTTGTTGTAAAATGCATTGTAATAAATAGAGTGGCCAAGCCGAGTTAAGTCGCCTACGCCCTAACATGCAAGAAGACAATCGAAGACTAGAAGGAAGACTCACATTGCGAGACAGTGAGTATGGCAAAGAAGAGTAGACGGGAACTCTATTGAAGAAGCGGTGAGATGCGGTGAGTGGAGTATCGGTCAAGTCAACTCAAGAAAAGCCAAGTCTCAAATTGAAGTGAGAAGAGTCACCCAATGATTGGAAGTTGACTCTAAGTCACCCGGGAAAGCAAAGAAATGCGGTCAAGTCGAGATAATCGTAAAAGATCCGTTGTACGTAAATCAAGAGAATTACTTAAACAAGTAATATCTCCATACCACCTTCTCGGAGTGCTCACCCGAAGCGTGCAAATGGAATGAACCAATGGGAAGCACTACACCGTGTCGAACTCGAAAAGGTGAAAGAACAATTCATACGAGGAAATGACAATTCCAAGGATCGCAACAAGACAAGCCAACGATCGCAAGTGACTTTCAAAAACAAGCCTATCTCTTCAACGGGCAAATTTTTGAAAGATCACTATAAAAGGCTGAGGAATTTAAATTGAAAAAAAAAGGATAGACACAAGTGACACAAGAGATAGATCTGAACCAAAAACGTTCAAGCAATTATTAGAAAATGAAATATTCTCAATCCTCAAGCCTACACTACGAAGGACATCAATCCAACACTCACCTGTGAAGGAAAGATAACTTCAATCAGTTGAAGAGGAAAATACTGAAAATCAAGGGGTCTACATTCCACGAAGGATTGTAGGAAGGTTCAAGGTCGAACCAAGTCTTAAGCTTTTGGAGGGCTTCGTGATCAAATCCAAAGAGCTTGAGCAAGTGAGTCAGTAGTAAAGCAAGTGCACTGTGAAGAAAGTTTCGAGTCGCACGAGAAGCACGGTGAGTGATCAAGGCGTCTCCGGATCGAGTCCCAAAGGATCAAGTCATTTGTGTGATCAAGACTTGTATCCGGACTATTACCACTTTGTATATCTTGATCATTACCTAGTGGATTCCTCCGGGGAGTTGGAGAAGAGAGGAGTAGAAGAATTACCCCATCTTCGAACCTCTATAAAATTTCATTGTGTCATTTACATTTCAAAGACTTTAATTCCTCGCATTTTTACTCGCTTTATATCACGATAAATTTGCTATCCACTTGATAATTTATAAGTACTAAACCAAGCACTAAACTCTTGCTTAATCAAACTTAAGGGTGTTAAGTCTTCCAAAAAACAAAACCACATTGAGTTAATTTAGAACCTTGGTGAGTTATTCCATCAACAATTTCGAGTTGAGTCGTTGAGAGATTAACTCTTGAGTGGTTAAATTATTTATCCCATCAAGGACACAACTGTGTAGTATCAACTCGTATATTTAAAAGGACTAAGTCGAAAATTTGGTAAGGTTTATTCAACCCCCCTTCTAAACCTTACACTTACACCCCTTGGGACCTACAAGTGGTATCGGAGCGGTTGGTTCATTAAACCCTCCGCACCGGTTACAGTTCGAACTAGATCTCCAAACTTTTCAAAGTCCGCTTTAGTACTTAAACCTTCAAAACTCTTTTTATCATTATCATGGAAGCAAATTTGACACGCATCCCTATGTTCACAATTGAAGAATTTGATGATTGGAAAATTCGTGATGAGGCTCATCTATCAAAGCATTACATGATGAGATGTGGATAGTAATAGAAGATGGGCCACCGCAAATCTTAAAGGTGAACACAAAGTTTGTAAGAAGAGATGCGGTGAAGGAGAAGAGGATGTTGCTCCCGGCACTCGTCATGGTTGAAAAACCAAGAATCGAATGGACAAATGATGACAGAGAAAAAGATACAACACGAACAATGTAGCAAGGACATCCTTTACAAAACCTTGGACAAAGCCATGTTCAATAAAGTCAAATCTTGCAAAACGGCCAAAGAAATGGGACAAGCTAACATTAATTTGTGAAGGCTCGTGAGCAAATCAAAGAAAACAAATTATCGGTGGTTGTCGTAAATTTGAGAACTTCAAAATGATCTCAGGAGAGAACCTGGATCAACTGGATGCGGTTCACGTAAATCACAAATGAGTCATGCACTTGGAAAGGAATATACACGAGAAGGAAATGTGTATGAAGATCCTAAAAAGTCTTCATTTGAATGGGAAATGAAGGTCATGGCATCGAGACATTCCATGGACCTATCAAAGACATCCAACCATGAATTATTCTCGGATCTCAAAGCCTACGAGTTTGGCCGAGAAGGAAAGACGAGGAAAGACAGTTGTACCCAAAACAATTTGCTCTAATTGTTAAAGATGGGAATAGAGTCGAGGTCAAAGAAGTCATTGATCCGGAAGAAATAGCCACGATGGTTAAGAGGTTCAACAAGTTCTTCAATAAGAACTACAAGAGAGGAAAGGGTGAATCTTCCGAAGACACTCTCCCCTCCAAATCAAGGGAAGATAGGCCAACCAAGAGAACAGATCATCAAAAAGTTGAGTATCAAAGGGTCGACAATCCAAGAATGGAAAGAGCTGATCAAAAGGTTGAATATCTATCTTTGGGCTGAGACAACCAGGTCACTATGCATTATTTGCTCATATCCTCGTAGTCAACAAATACAGGAATGAAGAAGAAAGAAAGGTCTTGAGAGAAAGAAGACAAAAGAAAAGAAAAAAGGCAATGATGGCGCAGAGATCTTTGAAACAAATTGAGCTAAGTCAAGAGACGGTGATTGAGAGCGATGTGAAGCCGACTACTCAAGTGACTCGAAGAAAAGCCCCGACCGCTTGATGGCCAAAGAACAAGATCAACTCGACCAAGAAGATGAGGTACACTCTAACTCATCAAACTCGGACTCGGTGATAGTGAGCGTGACACACACACTTCATCACCCACCGATCTTTATGATTCATTAGGCAAATTGATGAAAGATTTTGAACACATTAAATCCTCACACACACTATTGAATGAGGAAAACAAACCTACTCAAGAGTCAAAACTCAAAGTCGACTAAGGAGCCGAGTACTCTAAGTCAAATAGGTGATGAGAATGAAAGTTTAAAAATTTGAAAATGCTAAATTAATAGCGAGAAATTCTTTCTATAGAGAAGAGGAGAATGACCTCAAGAATGTTATTGCCTCATTCACTAAGGCATCTAAATCATTGGATGATCTTATTTTGAGTCAAAGAGAATGTGGAGACAAGACAGGCTAGGATTTAATTCCTCGTGCTATGTCAAACCTCAAAAGTAATTTCGGAAAAAGGATCTTCAAGCCATGAAGAGTCCGAAAAATCCAAAACTCTAAATGTTGCACACACATTCACTCCAAAACACTATAACAAGCAAAGCGGCCTTGGTTATAAAGGAAAAGGAAAACAATTTGACTAGTTGAGTCTTATTTGAAAAGACGAGTTGAGAAGAGATTCGGTAGGAGTTCTCAAAGCAAACTCCAAACAAAAATACTCGTAAAAGAAGAAGCGAGCTACCAAAAACCCCAAGAAAATCTATAAGAGAAATACATATGATGGGAATGGTAGAAAATATCCAAGCCAAGTCGATTGGAATAATGTGAACTATCGGCATAGACTTATGGAATATAAGCCCAAATGGCAAAGGCCAGAACTCAAGAAAGGCCTTTCCAAAAGTACAAGAGCTTTCATCAAAGACATATATGCACACAAAGCACTACACTCAAAGACACCACAATTACCGAGGAAGGCAATTGCTAAAATACATATGCAGCATACTGACAAAAGAGACAATTTGTATGAACCTAAAATCCCCAAGAAATTTGCCAGGATTAATTATGATTATGGCATCGATAGATGGCAACCCCTTAGAGTCAAATCATTTGGCTATAGGTTGGTTGAATCATCTTACAATTCTAACCCCTCGGGACCCAGGACAAATATGGGTACCTAAAACTTAATTTCCTTGATTAGGTTGAGCAGTGAGTGAATCTTGCCAAGGAACCCAATTTCTAGACATTCTCTAAAAATATTTTGAGAAAATATTTAGATATTATGGAGAAGAAAAGTTGTAGGGGAATTTTAGAGTTATATATA
Source organism: Rehmannia glutinosa (assembly GCA_016081115.2). Taxonomy (NCBI): domain Eukaryota; kingdom Viridiplantae; phylum Streptophyta; class Magnoliopsida; order Lamiales; family Orobanchaceae; genus Rehmannia; species Rehmannia glutinosa. The sequence continues at coordinate 69,191,916 of CM071929.1, read as the reverse complement.
TTTTTTAGATTATTTTAGTGATGAATTGTAGACATTAGATCAAATAAATATAACATTTTAGTTAGAAATTTGTCTTAGTATAAATACGAGTTGATCGTTTTGTACCAAATCAATATCGACAAGAATCAAGAAAACGCATCCCCTAGTAAAAGAAAATATTTCTTATTCCAAATATATAATTTATTTATATATAATTTCTAAATAACCCAATAAGAAAAAAATGTTAATTCTAGTAAAAAAATATCTCTTGTTCTAAAGATATAATTTCTACATAATCCAACAACAAATGGTAGAATTTGAATATGAGTATTCGAATTGATGTATATATATTCAAATAAATTTTTAAATAAATATAATTATTCATTTTTGTATTTGAATATTAAAATAAATTGAAGAAGAATATTTAAATGAGTCCAATACAAATAGAATAAATAGAATTGTAATGAACTAATCGTCATTTTTTTTTCAAATTTATTGCCTCCACAACTCCACTCAGGCCAATTCGTTATATAGAACTTTTAATATCTATATAAAAAATAATTATAATTATTATTTTATTTCATTTACTGAGCGAGAACTTATTAATAGCCATGAATGAAAATAAGAATAACAATATTTTATTTGCACCGGAAACTAGAAGCTTAACAAAGAGCCAGTGCGACGACTTTTTATACAAGTTTCAGAAAAAAGAAACAAAAATAAAAACAGAAAAAGCTCCGACTTAAACAGAACAGCTTTTTCTCTCTGTAGCATAGCATCAGCTTATTTGTTTCTCTTTAAAAAAAACTTATTTCTTTCTCTTAAACCTCCAAAAAAGAATCAACTTCTAAAAAAATCAACGTTAAAACCAGAGCCCAAAAATGGCTGAGAACGAACGCTCACCGCCACAGTCTTCGTCTAAGCCTCCGGCGCCGACTGTCACGCTGCCGCCGAGAAGTTCGGTTGAGAGCTTATTTATGGGTGGGGCAGGGTTAAGCCCGGGCCCGATGACTTTGGTTTCGAGCTTCTTTGCCGAAAATGACCCTGACAACGACTGCCGCTCGTTTTCTCAGCTTCTCGCAGGCACTATGCCTTCTCCCGCAAACGTTAGGCAGAATTTTGGTCGGCCGGCGGCGGAGAATAGAGGGGGAGGTGGTGGGAGTGGGGAGTTTAGGTTTCAGCAGAATAGGCCGGCGGGGTTAGTGGTGTCTCAGCAGCCGGGTATGTTTACGATTCCGCCGGGGCTGAGTCCTGCTAGCTTGCTCGATTCGCCGGGGTTTTACCAATCCTCGCAGGTATTTGGTGGAGGTGTTTTTCGTAGTTTTGTTCGATTTCAGGGGATTTTCTCGTTTACAAGTTGATTGATGTAATTTTTTGCGGATAAGTATTTATTTATGGTGATTAGTTGTTGTTCTTGTGGGATTGTTACGTGGACGTGATTATAACTGGATTGGTGTTAGGATTGCAAAATGGTATGTGTATGTTGATGATTAGCTGTTATATAAGGAAAACTGAAGTGGAAAAAATGGGGCTCTTTTGGGGTCAAATAGTACGGGTTAATCGATGCTATACACACACACATCCACGTGGGTGTGTGTTAATCCAATGATATAGAACTCAGTTGGGTAGCTACCCAAGTGGGTAGCATCGATTAACCCTAGTACTTGCTAAATATGTGGTTTATTTGGAAAGTGGGAAATGGAGAAATAGGGAGCATGAATAACAACCTTTTATAGGGTTATGAATATGGTTTGATAGGCAATTTTACCCTCTTTTGGGTTTGTACTTTATACATTGCATGGAGAATAAGAAATTGGTTGAAATTGCATGCGATTCGGTAAACAGGGTAGAGAATCCATCAGTGCTAGACCTTGTATGTGTTCTTGTTAGGAACAAACTTATAGTAGGATTTTTTTTTTAATCCTTCTTAATGAGATAATCATATAAACAGTACTGCATTCTTTACATGAACGCATAAAGCTCATATCGGCATAAGTATACCGTTTCTCTCTTTGTATATTTGGTTAACTGCTGCTGGAGTATATTCTTAAGGACCCTTATTTAAGGTCAATAGCTGTCTGGAAACATAGGTTACTGGTGGTGTTCATCCTGACTTTGGTTGAAATATAAACAGAGGTTACCACATAGCTTTCTATTAATTGCCCTCTGATGAGAACAAAACGGCTCAATTAATGAGGTGTCGGTTTTGTTTTACTATTGATTTGGTTCTAGAAATATGAGTAAATTAAACTTAATCACATCATCATCACCTACAGAGACTTACATCTTCTGCATCATATCACAAGCTGTATGACCTTTTATGTGGTATGGAATACTGAAAGAATGAGTGTCGAGAAAGAAAGGTAAAAGGATGCCATTTCTGAAGAAATCTCTGGCTTCGTGCTTCTTTTTCCAATTTACTTTTTACGTTTAGATGGAGATACTTTATTTTGCGGACAAATTAGTTGTTCTAACTGTAGAGAATATTTGATTAATTCTCTAGTTTTGGAGTCATATGCTCACAGCATGCGTCTGGCTCTGAGGAAGTTGTGAGTTTTAGCATTCGAATTTTAGAAAGTGCCTTAGACTTTCTTGGAATTGTGACATTGCTCCTGTTTTAACTATTTATTCGTGATCAGGGTCCGTTGGGAATATCGCATCAACATTTTCTTGCTCAGGTAACTGCTCAAGCTCAAGCCCAAGCCCAAATGCTCATGCAATCCGAGTATCCACCTTTGCAACAGAATATACCTCGGCCTATGCTAGATCGTAACATCGTTAAGGACTCATCTGATATTTCTCACTCCGATCATAAATCCCAACCATCTAATAACTTCACTGTTGATAAACCTGCTGATGATGGATACAATTGGCGGAAATACGGGCAGAAGCAGGTGAAGGGCAGCGAATACCCCCGAAGTTATTATAAATGTACTCATCCAAGTTGTCCGGTCAAGAAGAAAGTCGAACGGTCTCATGATGCTCAAATAACTGAGATCATATATAAAGGCCAGCATAACCATCCACCGCCCAGCAAGCGTACAAAAGATAACTCTGATGGAACCGTAAATCATCAGCCTAATGAAGGGGTGCCTTCTAACAGAGATCAAGAGTCTAGTCAAGTTACACCCGAACATATATCAGGATCGAGTGACAGTGAAGAAGTGGGTGATGCTGAAATTAGAGTAAACGGAAGAGATGAGGATGAGCCCGATTCCAAGAGAAGGTAATATTAATTTGGAAAAATAACATAAATGTATGATTTATGAAATAAATATATCATGTTGAAATATTGACAGGAATATCGAGGTTCAGAATTCAGAGCAAGGATCATCGCATCGCACGGTTACAGAGCCTAGGATCATTGTTCAAACGACAAGTGAAGTTGACCTCTTAGATGATGGTTATAGGTGGAGAAAATATGGCCAGAAGGTCGTTAAAGGGAACCCTTACCCAAGGTGAAACATTATTTTCTCATCGCATTTACAATTAAACCGTGACTTTTGTTGTGATGATATCGTGATTAATTCAAATAGTTTGCTAGCTTTTCCGGGGGGAAAAATTTAGTGGAATCTATTTATTTGCCATTGCTGATAGCCAAACCTATTGTAACAGATTCCATTTGTTTTCGCATTTGCGATGTCGATTATTATTAGCCTAGTCTTTGAAATGAGTTGACTACTACTGAAGTGCCAATTGATCAGTTAACATGGCTAAAATATTCACTGTTTATGAAATATTGGGTTGATTTTCTGCAATTTGTTTTTTCTTCTGATTTAATTCATTCTCATTTTGCTTGTGTTTGCAGAAGCTATTACAAATGCACTAGCCCAGGGTGCAACGTGCGGAAGCATGTGGAAAGGGCTGCAACCGACCCAAAAGCTGTCATTACAACATACGAAGGAAAGCACACCCATGACGTACCTGCGGCCAAGACCAGCAGCCATAGCACCACTACTGCCGCTTCACAGTTTAGACAACACAACACAATAATTGATGCACAAATGGCAAATAGAAGAATGGAATTCAAGAACAACGAGCAGCAGCCTGTAGCACTTCTCCGTTTTAAGGAAGAACGAATAACATAGCTTTCTTACAAAAGTGGCTTGGGAAAGAACAGGTAAGGAAGAATACCATAAGTTTGTTGTTTGCTTGAGGTGTGATTTTGATTTCACTTGACAAAATACATACAAAAGATAGGAACTAGGGTATACGCATACATGATACATCGTTGTCATAATTAAATACGGAACCAATGAGTTGAATAGGAGTGTTTGTATATTTCATCGATAGGGGGAAGTGTTTGTAATGTTATTGTTATGTGAATTCTTTGTGTAAATTATTTTTTTATTGACATTATATGATTGTGGAACACTTGTATTTGTGAAATAAAGATGGATCAGTGTTATAAGTGAAGTGAAGATGTTACAGTTAGATTTCATACCATTTTTTTTTTTTACTTTTATTTTCTTCTAATCCTTCTCTGTAAGATACTAATGCTTTAACACAAATATACTTAATGTTCTGGATCTTTTTTTCTGCTTTATGTATGTTATGAACAGTTTTCGCGTCTAATTTCCGTGAAAATATTTTTCATCCTCCAACTTAATTTATACGCAAAACAATTGGAGTAAGGTGTTTAATAATGTTAAAAACGAAAAGTTTAGGACTACATCTACAACGTTTTGTATTACTCTAATTTTATCAGTGCAACATTACTGAGTACACAAACTTATATATATAGCATGTATAATTTTGAATTATTAATATTTAAAATGATTCACATAACATGTAGGGAACAGACTTGTCATTTTTATACCATATCCATATTCAAAGTTCCCACAAATATGATGTGTGTGAGTATACAAAATTATAAAAAACCAATATTCTCAATTCACTAAGTAAATGCCACGTTTAAGATCGTGACTTTATTGTACACGTGACATTCATACGGGATTCAGTAGGACAAAATTGAGAAAAAAAGAGTCATGGATTGATTACAAATGTTGTGTGCGTTCAAGTTTTAAGACAAACATCAAATCTGTTGGCGGTTTATTTGCCAAACAAGAAAAGCAAAGAACCATGAATTAAAGAATTATGATGAGGTCCTCATCAACACAAAGATGAATGGATATTAGCCTTTTATGTTTCTCATCAACCCCATCACATAAAATCACCAAAAGTATCCGTTCCTAATGCCGCTTCCCGAGGCTCAAATGTACGGTTCTTGGACGCGCAACGATTTTATCTTTCCTTTCCTCCAAACTTATTCCTCGTTTTGAGTTACAAGTGTTGGCATCTGTCCAAGATTCACAAAATCGATTTTGTTCAGTCGTACGCAGCACAGAACTTTCTCGGGCAGTTCCTCAGGGTTTTGTGCCTGCAGTCATCAGAAGTCGATAAATTTCACAGATAAAGAGTAAAGATGTGTGTTTTCTACTGGTTTCATGCTCAATCTGTCTGAGAGACTAACAAAAGAGTTACCTGAATTGTCAATCCCAGATCAAGAATCCCATGTTTCATGCGTTCTCGAAAAGCTTCAAGTCCTTTCCTAGATATATAGCTGAACCGGTGTACATCAAGGTCAATTTCCAAGTAATTTGGTCCCTGCAAACAAACACTATAACCAATTACATATCACACTAAGTAGTCTTCTATTGTTGCTCTACTAGTTCAAATTCTTCGATGATGATTTATTGTAGCAAAAACAAACAATAATGGATAATCAGAAGTTGGTAGCTTTGCAAATATCAGCTAAAAGTTGAATAAGTTATAAAACTGCTTTATTTGTAAGTAAATCTAAACGAATAGTAATTGATAATCAGAAGTTGGTAGTAATTGATAACGATAGTTTTTGAATTGCTGCAATATTATACCTTGTAGAAAGCATGTTGCGGACGCGAAAGCACGGGCTTATCTTTATATGCCTGTAGAAGCTTTCTTTCTGCAGAACTCAAACCAAGCTCTTCAGGATTTACAGGATTCACCATGATTTTTAGCCTCTCTCTGTAAGGAACGACATTGTCCTTCGCAAAACCTTTCACCGTTTCCATCTCATTTACGATAAACCTCTGCAGCAAAAAAACCAAGTCACAAGAATGTTAACATCTTTTCACAAGGTGGTAAAAGGTGTGATATACATTGAGTTTAGTTCTAATACAGTACCTTCAAAGTGTTCAAAAATGTCGGAGAAGTCTCTCTATCAAAATCCTCCGACACTCTGAAATATATTACAAGGCTCATCCCTTCGCCATCACTATCTCCGAGGAACATGGAAACAGGATAAGTAGGAAGCTGCCATAAAAACACATCCAGAAATGTTACATGTAATTTCTCATATTGCATCTATTGTAATATAGAACAATTCATACAGATCATGTCAATTTATCACAAAAAAAATATACTCAGGGCCAAATGTGTTACCTGTATATTGACAATCAGTAACGAAGGCACTTGATGGTGTGATTTAACAAAGGGAAGTTCGACGTGTTCTGCTATGTGATGTATCTTACGTGGGCAGGCAAATAAGTCGACACCAATAGGTACGTACGGGCTGTAATTAGCAGCAGGATATTTCTTTTTATCTCTGCATCAAAAAGAAATATAATTCCATGTGAAAACCAGTACAAATAAGTAGATGATAGTAACGAAAATAGTAACTAGAAAGCATGCCTGAAATAATTTTCTCCCCGCAGCTTAAATGCAGAAGGTGGAACAGGGCACCAACAGCCTTGACCTGGCTTCTCCACCGTTGATCGCGGTATGACGACACCTGCCCTTGGATTATATAAATATCTCTTGGATGAACCTGTAGAAATTTCGTATTGTTAGTTTTCTTTCAGGTGCAGAAATTGGTTTAAGCGTACAAAATCGGATAAGCTAGCGTTGTAAATTGGGAGAATTGAACATAGACGGGAAAGGTTGCTTTTTGAAAGAGTAGCCGAAGCGACAAGTAGTTGGGACTCTCAAGTCTGTCGTGTTTGTAAATATAAGCTAAATGTTGAATAAGTTAAAAGAGGGTGTTCGGTGAATAAGTTGTAACAATGTTTTATTTGTGGTAAAGTCAAATCAAAAACAAAATCAAAATTTAAAGCACCCACTCCCCTTAACTATGCAGAATCAGAAGCAGAAGTTGGCATTTGACAATACCAAAAAAAAAACTACTTTTTGTTATCCTGCCAAAAGCTGACAATCACTTTTTCTAAGTGTTTTTAAACAATCCCTTATAACGAGCAAGCACATATAAGGTTAAGATAATTTATTTCAATAATCCTAACAAATCGTCACATATTCAGCATGTGAAATTTTTCGACTTACAGAACTCCGTTGGAACATCTCCATCGTGAAGTTTCCCCTTTACAGCAACCACAGTAAAGCATGAACTGCTCTCAGACAGGGTGTCCAAGGATGTGCAACCATCTGAAAGTAAACGTAAAAACGCAGAATATGAATTTGATCAATAGGTAGTAAAATCGAATCAAAATACACAAAAAAATATCCGAAATTACCTCCAGCAATGCTAATGAAGTCTTCATCAGTATCAGAATCAAGGACACTTAGAGAGTCAAACCATTGTTCCTCTTGCAATGTTTCTGCTAAAAAAAAAACAGACAACAAAACAAAGGGTTCTATCTATCAGAACAATGTGGCCATTTTTTAATAACTATAAGATAAATATGACTTATAAATTTCTACTTTTTGAGGAACTGATTTTTTGTAGCAGAAGCATAAAGTAGTTGAGAATCAGAAATTGGTAGTTTCGCAAATATAGCTACAAGTTGAATAAGTTGTAAACGTGCTTTATTTGTGTGTAAAAAAAGTCAAATCAGAAGCATAATCATAAATCTTAAAGTGTTCATCCCCAGTTTTTAGATTATGATTAAATTATGTAAAATCAGAAGTAACACTAAAAACTACTATTTGTAAAATTTTAACATTTTATCTTGCATACTTGATACTATACTTTATACACAAACACAAATCATAAGCTAAAATATACATAAGAAAAACAAGGGCAACAAGTGAGTTTAGCAAAGGAACCCTACTGTTTGGACCAACTTGGTTGTAATCCCATTGTGGCTGGGGAAAGAAAGTGAGATTATGAACCTCAGAGCTTCTGCAGATTGTTGTCTCGTCGTTTCGAACATCGACGAAAACAAATTCTTGGACAGAAAATTCACTGTCCTCATCTGTATGGTGGACAGCAGGTGCAAATGGACTCGAGGGAGCTATCTTTCGGCGAAATCTACATGACTTGTAGAAATACTTCGCCTTCGATTTTAACTTCTTATTCGGCTTCGAGACACAGCCACCCATCACAATCACTAAATTTCATGAATCCCAGAAAGTAATAACAGCTTTCCTCATATTAGATGTCAACTTTTAACAAACTGAAAACTCCAGGCAGTATATATTGCACTGCAAGAAAACATGTCAAAAATATTAAATAAAATGATTAGTCAACATAATCTCACAAGTTATCATCTGATTATAAAAAACAATCCAATTTTACATTTCAATCATAGAAAATGGTGTTTTTTTTTTTATCAACATTTCAAGAACGGCTCATCATCATCATCAATGCAACTTATCCCACTACTTGGGGTCGGTGGAATGAAGTTCATAGTGTCAATTAATTGTCTAAAAGTAGTTAACATCACAAATTCACACAAAAAGCAAAGCGGGAAAGTTTTACGTGAGATGCCCTTCGTGACGCAACCTTCATACGAAAGGAGGGTTTTTGCACTTGCATGGAAAATATCATGAGATGGTGATGAGTTGAGATAGTTGCTCTAGTCATGTCCCATACAGGATTGATATTGCAAATCAATATGTGCATCATGGAACATGACGTTATTTCAAGAATCGGCTAATTAGATATATTCTTTTTTATACTACTGAAATTTGAAATGGAACATATTTCAATATCATCACCAGAAATAGATGCAATCAAACTCTCTGTTTGTCAAAAAAATTATTGCAGCAAAATATCAATGTGGGGCAAAAAAAATCACCAGGCATGAACCTCATACTTAACTATCAATCATACATAAAATTCAAATGAAAAATAAAATATAGCAATTAGAAATACCTTTAAATTTTTGAATAAAATGACAACAGAGCAGCTCTGAAGAAATCAACTATGCTTAGGAAGCAAAATCTGCAGAACAAAAGCTTGGTATGAAAAAGTGCTTTCTGCAAGATGATGGCCTAATTAATCACTCTTCACACACTTGATGGTGTTCCCTGGCAAGAAACTTATCTGCATACAAAAATCAGAGCTAAAATTTATACTAAAATTAAACCTTAAGAATAGCCCACATAAGGTCTGATTGGAGGAAAACCAAAGCCTTGAGTGGGTACATATCAAACTTAAATAAGGTCACTTACCACAAAAAAATAAATTTAAAAAAAAAAGAAGAAAAAAAAAAAGAAAAAACAACCACCCACCCACCAATCACAGAAGAGAACAGAGTCTATAAAAAAGATTTCTCCTTTTTTTAAGGAAAAATATCAATACAAAAAAGTTAAACAAAACAAAGGGTAATTAAAGGGTTGTCAATTTTTTCAAGAATTTCCCAACAAACCATATTATGTAAGTCAAGAAAAGGACTTCAAATGATTAGTGGTGTACACAACTAAGTAAGTTTTTAAATAATACTTCTCCTAATTATTTAAACAGAACTGTCTATATCCAGAAGTATTAAACTAAGCAAATGACCCTAGCCAGGAAAAAAAAAGAACAAGAGCAACTAAAACACTATCACATAACAAAAATATTCCAATTTTTTTCAATCAACTACATAGAGAAATGAACTGGGGAAGGGATATCTTATCTATATTCTAACTATGCTTAAAAAATTATAAAAATGAAAATCAGTGGACCATCAAATTTGGTACAAATTGAACATTCATAGGAAAATGTTGAATTAATCAAGTGTGGAAAAATAAGAAATTGTTAACTCTTGTTGTGACATGCCACTGGCAGCCATTTACTGTTAAAATCTTGAAAAAATATCTTCACTAAAATGAGTAAAGATTTTAATGAGCTATTGAGATGAAGAGTCATAGTCAATAAATGTGCATTATTATAATATATACACATATATATATATATATAAATAAATGCAAGAGCTCAAGAAATATAATGAAAGACTCTTTTTTTCATCAAATTTGAAGGTCAACTACTTTAAAGAGTTCCCTCTCTTTGCTGTCGTTTCTTTACCCGCCTTTTTTTCTCTCTGAAAAAATTCTTACATATATGAAAATATTGAAGTATGTTATAAATGTACAATTTGAATCATTAAATATTTTTACACTAAAGTACATTAGAATTGTTACTTTCCAAATTGCAATTTTCATTTTACAAGGCTATTGTAGTTTGTTCTAACTCGTCAACATTTTTATTCTTCAAAGATTAATAGATACTTACAAGTTGCAATTCATGAAAAACAAAAAAGTTAAAATTTTGCGTAATTTTTTAAAATTTTAATTCAATCTATACAAAATTGTATGGATTGGAAAACTCTTGACTTACCCTTTGAAAACGATTAATGTTCCTTTTGCAATTATAGTTTTCAAAATTTACAAAAAAAAATAAAAATGGGCAAATTATATGTTGTCATAACATTATTAATTAAGTTGATTAATATGGAGGCGTCCTTTAGTGGCTGTGCCCAACTGCCTTGAAAAGTTATATAGCATGAGAAAATGACATTTTATAATAAAAGGTGAAAGCTTATCCACGATTCCACATTACTAAACATGTTTTATTATTAAGGACCCCAAGAAGGTGACTATTGACAATTCGGCTTATTCCAAAGGACAAAGGTCCATGAAAATGAGATCCTAAGTTCACATGACAAAGCCAATATTCAATATTTTCAACAAAAAAAAAAAAAAAAAAAAGCTACTTTTAAAGGCATTTAATTCAAAAACATACATCCTTCTTGAAATTATATCCACTATTTAAAAAAGGCTTCAAAATTCAGATCTGAAATTTGATATTTTCATTACTAACAAATCCTTAAATAACATTAATGTTAACTCTCGTCATGAAAGATACTATCACTAGCAATAAATCACATAGCTAGAAATGTGATATTAAATTTTAGTTGATTTGGAGATATTAGTTAGTAATCCACTATAAATCAGTATAATTTAATTTATTTATACACCAATAATATAATCTGTATTTATTTTTTTTTTTTGGTGCTAATAATTACATTGTTCGGCTTGTAACCAACAAGAATGGAGTTGTGTTTGAACCTTTTTAAGTGGTTGGGCCGCATAAGGAACCAAAAGTTTTCCCCACTTATCTACCTACCTATTGAAGAATAAATTAATTGAAATTTTGGCCTCCCACCTAAATATCATGAAAAAATGAAAAAGAAACAAGAATTAGGTAAGAAATACATTAAGTCAAAAATGAATAAGGACATATTCATGTATTTCAAATATTTACATGATGCAACAAAAACCTAAAGCTTGAAAATTAATAATCCATCTTAAAAAAAATCTACAACTTTTGTCATTTCAAACAAATAGATAAATATTTTATTTTTCTTATAATTTTTCATTACCAAGTTTGATTTAAAATTATTATGATTCTTACCGGGTTTTTTTTAAATATCAAGAACCCATCTAATTTATTCTTGATAGTTTAAATATCGAAAAAAATTCTTTTATTCCACCTTAATTGCCCTTTATCATTGTTAGTTTATTAGTCCATGTCATCATAGTGGCAAAAAGCATGCATCAATAATTAAAAAATCAAAATCTTGAATATATACCAACTATTTTTTATTTTTTGGTAAGTATCATAATCACAAGTGTATAAAAATATCCTAACAACTTTTGGTCTACCACAAATTCAGACCAAACCCATCAAAACATACTATTATATATTTATATTGGGTTTTCCTGCTCACTTATATATTTTATGTATATGGAGTTGTTGGAGGATTATTCACTCTATATACAAGCATTTTGCATTAATAGTTCTGTGAAGTGGGCTAAAGTGGTGACTGGTCCAGGTTTCCCAGCCCAGGAAGCAATGAGCCCATTGTCATTATTAACTGAAGCTTTAGCCTCAGCCACTTGAACTATGTCTACACGTTAATAAATCGTGTCGAACTAAATATAATATTTATTTAAACTTTTTTTTAATTAGATTTTAGAAATTATATTTGTTTTTCTATTGTTAATTAAGTCAAATTTGAATGAGTTTTAATTAACTCGAACTCTAGTAATTTTATTTATCTTATTACACATTTTTTCACAGTTGAGTTTTAAATGTTACTGAGTAAAATAAATGTTATAATATAGTTTTTTTAAGCTAACAAACCGAGTTCAAATATATTTTTTTAAAACATTGACATTGAATCGAGTTGTAGGCACCAGTGGATTCGGGGTTGGGCTAATCTTGGCCCTAGCCCAACCCTCTTTTTTTTAAAAAAAGAATTAGTGAGATTTTTTTTAAAAAAAATAGTTAGTTATATTTTGTATTTATTTGTTTTTTATCCAGCCGATCCATTTTCGTACATCGATCCCTTTACTAGGGTCTTTGGGCTCCGCCATTGGACTTTTAGGTAACCTAATTTGGTTTTCCGCCCACTTTTTTTTTTCCGGCCCAATTCTACCTAGCCTTAATCATTCATGGGATGAACATTTGTTTTTAACAAAAACGTAAAAAATCAACAGTGAAAGAATAAAACCAAAAAATACTGTTTAAATGATTATGTAGGTCAATGCATGAATATTTGGAACCGATCTATCTAGATGGACATGATAGAAGTTGAATAATTATATTTATTTACAAATGGCGACATTTGAAAATTTGGTCGAAAAGCTTATAAATTATTATAATTTAAAAAGCGGTCAGACTAACTTTGAGAGATTGGGCCGACCTCTAAAGGTTGGGCTAATCTGTGAACCACTAAGGGGAAGCATTAATCCTCCCACCCCCCACGATTCAGATTTTCATTTTCTTTGTTCTAAGCCTAAGTGGAAAAAATAAAATTTAAAATCGAGGTAAAGAAGTTATAATCATATATGGAAACGGTGATGTTGATTTAATCGATCTATCTAGATGAGGGTGATATAAGGCCGACCAACCTCATCCCGATCTCGCAGAGAAAAGGGCTAATCAACCACTTTGAGAGATTGGGAGCCTCATAAGCCGATCTCTAGGCTAATGGATTGGCTTTTGATAAACCCACGATTAACCTTGGCAAGCCCAACCCGATGGGTTGGCCCCAATCAAGAGATAAACTTAAGGGTCTCGACCTAAGTGGTGGGCCCCTAAATGGGGTGAACTTAAGGACCTCCCGACTATTGAGTTCGAGGAGAGGCGCTCAAATGAATAATTAACCTAGTGTGTTACTTAGGTTTTTTAGCATGGCTTGATAAATCTGTAATCCTGGTGACAAACCTATAAATAGGGCCCAAAAGGTACGCCTCAGTGAGAATTTCCACGCGCTTTTCATATATTCTATCTCTAGAGCGATCGACTTGAGCGTCGGAGTGGGTATCCTGGAAAACCCTTCCAGGCCTCCTTCTAACGATGGTTTTGTAGGTCTTTAATTGCACATTGGAGCTTAGTTTTATTAGCACGACGGGCATTCCTAGACCGACCAGATAGTTATCAAACTATATTGGAAATTAAATGTCATTTTCATTTATGAGTTAGTATTTGGTTTTTCAGTGGTAAATATAGTAAATACATGGCCAACACATTTAATCCATGGTGTTTGAAATAAATACATCAATTTCACTTGGTTAAAAACTCATATTAAATACCCAATCAGATGAGTTGGTGAGTAGCACATTTTGGGTCAGGTAGAAAGCATTAATGGCGAAATGGAGCAGAATATGTTTAGGTAAATATGTCATAATTATAGAGGGATACACAAATCTACCATTTTTATTTTTATTTTTATGGGCCTAAAAGAGTTTGAATTTGCATTCGATACTTCCCCATGGTCCCTAGTTTCATAAAAATGAATTTATAGCATGTATATTGCCTATTTACATGGTGTGTTTGCCGATTCAGAAAATTATTTTAGATGGAAAATATATCGGATGGTATTTTGAGATTGAGTGAGTGAATTTATGAATTGAGAGATTATAAATGATTATTATGAACAATTCCAGGACAACGGGTGAGGGGGTAGAGAGTAACCGAGTGTTGTCACAAGTGCGTCGTGTGGTGGCGACGATATTAATGCATCCGATATGAACGCGAATACAACCCGTTTAATTATTTGTATCAAGATCACGACACAAATCGACCCATTTATGATGGTGTACACATTACCTAAAACCTATATTATTTAAAGTTGACACGCAAAGAAAATAAAAAAAATGGTGAATAAATTGAAGTTACAAATAAAAATACATTAAATATTAGAAAAAGTATTAAATTCATATTAGGTTCCTAGTCAAGAGTAAAAATAAAATATCACATTTGTGTATATATACAAGATAATGAAGTTCATATATATATATATATATATATTACATGTGTATCCAAAGAATATATTAATATTCATTATTAAATATTTACAAAATACATCATTAAATCATTAACTTGTTCAGAGTCTCTTTTGCATGTCACGAAAATCATCTACAATTTAATTTATCCTATTTGTTTTCGTTATTTTCTTTTCAACATATATTATCAAATAATTATGAGAAACTCATCTTTGATGAATAGAAAATATAATTTTAAGATGATAATAAAATAAAATAAGACCCACAAAATCTCCAATTTAACTTACTAAATTTCATGGAATAATTTTTATCCAACAAAATTATCAAAATACTAAATAATAAGAATATGGGTACTAAAAAGAACAAGAAGGAATCGCCCCCCAAAAAACCCACCATGTGGCTCCTGTATATATATATATATACACAATGGCGAAGGCACGGGGCTAACCTAGCCCCGCCTCCCAAAAAAAGAAAAAAATTACTAAGTATTTTTTATAAGAAATTTTTTTAGTTAATATTTATATGATTTTTTTAGTTTTTATCCTGTTGCCTCAATTTCGTATATTAGTCCACCCGATGTATTGACCCACCGCAATATATTTTAATGCAGGCTAATAGCCAAAAATACAAATATACCCCTAATTAAAAATCGAAAATAATAAAAATTACGACTTTATCTTTATTGGTAGTTATTTTCTCTCCACTTGCTAAAATTTGGGAACAAATCTGATACATCCAAAATTGTAAATCAACCGTCAATATAAGTCCCCACTGAACAAGATATAATAACTTTTGCTTAGAATAAGTTAATCCACTAATTTGGAGAAATTACATGACAAACATAAAAGTGAACATATTCACTCAATTCAATTGAATTTTGGACTGTAATTTCTGAGAAAATTGTTACATGTCTGCAACAAGATTGTAAGGTCAGAAACATATATTGTGCATTAATTGTTTGCATGTACGAAATTATTGAAGTCTTGGGGACCATGCTCTCTTCCTCCATGCCAAAAAAGGACAAGTGACCAACATCAATATGCTATGAGTTTGGTTGAAGCATTTTAAATCAAATTAAAGACAAAAAAATAAGGACCATTGAGAAAACACACACACACACCAAAAAAATATTATCATTAATTTTCCTCAATGTGCATAATCATGTACTAATTTTGGAGACACCAATGATTTTTCACAAATTATATTCATAATTTATTATTACCTAGAAACTAGAAACATAATTGTTTCTTTCAACCATGCATGAGATGTTTTGTTTTCATATCTTGTGTGTTAATTCCGTGTTTTTACGGAAATTAATATTTTTCTTTATTTTCGAAAATTTCAAATTTAAGTGTTTTGCCTTTTTGGTTATTTCTTGAATTAAGATTTATTAGATAAAGGAAGTTGATTTAGAAAAGAATTGGATTAAAACTGGATTCTTGAGTTTTGATTGATATGAAAGATCGATTTTTTATGGATGTGTTTAAAAGAGTTCTAGTCCTTATATAATTAGGAATCCTATTTCTACTATGTTTCTTTCATCCTTGTTTTATAGGAACTCAAACTCTTCAATGGATTGCCTATATAAAGAGGACGATCTTCACATAATTCAAGATGTTTAATTACAATCGAGAGAGATCGAGTGCAAGAGAGAAATAAAGTCCGATATACTACGAGTTCGAGTGTTGAAGGAAGTCTTCACAAGTACCGAGTTCAACACCTGAAGATCGAGCATCTTTGTTTCTCTATTTCCGTCCATCTATTGTTTGTTTAGAAGTTCTGAATAGTTCATATTCTTTCTTTTTGGACAAAGTTGTTTTACAAAGTATAGATCTACTCATACAAAGGAGTTTTGATAGGTTTCGACTAGTTGAGTAATTGATTGAGTTTTGTAAACGATACTTCAACTAGTGAATATATTTCACCCCGCCGCACGTTTACAAGTATTTTTATACTTGTAGACAAATTTTATCTCCGTGTTTTACTTTTATCCATTTTGCGAGTTGGTACAAAGTTGTTACCGCACTTGTAACAACACTTTATTCTCGAGAAAGTTTGGGACCTTAAATTCTTTCAATTGGCATCTAGAGCCAACACTTGATTTCACTAAGTGTTGATCCAAAGTTCGAGCACGCAATGGATAGTCAAGTTTTAGCTATGTTTCGCCCACCTATCTTGGATGGATCTAACTACCCAATTTGGAAGATCAAGACGGGCTTTTATAAAATCAATTGATGAGAAAGCCTGGCGATGACTTTCTAGTTGGATGGACTCCTCCAAAATCATAGATGTCGATGGTGATTACATAAATCAGGATGAGATAAGCTGGTCCAATGAAGATATTCAACTTGCGAACTACAATTCGAAAGCTCTCAATGCGATTTTTGGTGCAGAGATTTCAACATGTTCAAAATCATTTGCAACTATATTGCGACCCAAGGACGCATGGGAGGCTCGCAAAAACATTGTGAAGGTTCCGCAAGTGTTCGTCTCTCCAAGTTACGACACACTGGCCGACGTTAGGTTTGAAAATTTGAAAATGGAGGAAGATGAAGATATCACATCTTACCATGGACGACTCGTGACATCGTGATGAATCTCAATCTCTGGGGTGAGCCGATCTCAAATTCAAGGTTAGTAAGCAAGATGATCGTTCCCTACCCGAAAGGTTTGATATTAAGATTCTTTGTGGTTAAAGAATTATCAAACATTGCAACACTACGACTTGATGAGTTAATGGAATCCTCAAAACTTGGGAACTCAATTTTGTCGACAAAAGGAGGTCAAAAGGGAAAAAGCGTTGCTCTACTGTGTAATACCCAATGAAACTAGTGAATTAGCTCAATTAACTAAAGAGGTTGAGGGATCTGAACTAGGTGAGGAATCTATGGCTATGTTTGCTAAAAATTCGGGATTATGAAAAACAAAAGCAAAACTCAGTTTCCTTCCAAAATCAACAAACCTTTTAAACCTAATGCTCCTAAATACCCTCAAAGAAATATGCCTGATAGAAACCAAGATAAAACTGGAATTCAATTTGATATTGATAAGGTCAGATGTAGAGCATGCACTAGTTTTGGGCACTATGCCAATGAATGTGCAAATACTTTACGTAAAAAGGGTATGAATTTGAGTGTCACTTTGAGCGATGATGAGTCAGAGGAAGAAAACTCAAGTCAGAATGATGAAAATACTGCTCTCATGACAATCATCAATGAGAAAAAGGCGCTGCAAATCAATCCATTGGGTGTCTCTCGAGGTGTTGCTCGAGACATACCAACACCTAACATGTATACTCTTTCTAACCCTTCAAATACGTTTTGCTTAACATCTGCCTCTCTAATTGAAACAGATATCCAGGCTGCTGAGGACTTCGATAATGAAGAACAGGACATTATGGATGCTTACCAAGAACTATACCATGATTGGGAAAAACGTGTTGAACACATCGGATGTCTGACAAAGGAGAATGAAAAACTTACAAAAGAGAACGAGGAGCAGAAGAATTCTCTGACACGACTGGAAATCATACTAACCGGGAAAGATGAGGAATTAGAAAAGGTAAAATCTGAACTTGAAAAATCTCTTGAAACATTGAAAAAGTTTAATTCTGGCAAAGCTAAACTTGACAAAATCCTAGCTCTAGGAAATACAGAGAAAGCTGGTTTGGGATACAAAACTCCTACTTTTGTAAAAAGATCTGAAAACTCTGAGGCTTCAAACTCTTCTATTGATGATCCCTCTTGTTCTAATGAAAAGCCACAGAAAAGAAAAAGACATTATGTCTGTCATTAGCGCTATAAACCTGGCCATATCAGACCATACTGCTATAAGCTAAAGTCTGATTTAAAATGTCAAAAGTTTTCTGGTCAAGTGTTTTCACGAGTGTCATCACACACTTCTAGCAACACCTCGACTAAACGAAAAACTATTTGGGTATGTGATGGCTCAAAAGCTACCTTTAAAACCGTAGGCAAGTGCACCTATCGTTTTATAGTATAGATTATTGAGTACCGAGTGTCATTCCCACGAGGATTGTAAGTACTAATAATTACCGTCTTTTTGTTATTTAATCTAACAATTTCCAGAGTTTTTGTTTGATAAAAAAGGAAAACAAATTATAAATTGTAAAAATAAAGGAAGATTTGAAAAATAAGAAATCAAGAGATAGAAATGTGTTTGAATGTAAATCCCTCTAGAATGTTTTTGTGATTTGACAAGTTAAAAATACAACCGTAAGCCCTTAAGCAAAAACCAACCTCTTTTAATAAAATCTCATGTCTTGTGGACCGTAGAAATTCCCAATTTAAGTTAAACCCTTTCTCGGGCGAAAAACTTCTAATCTCAAGTTGATTAACTGAAATCTCTTTCTAGTTAAAACCCCCAAGACAAAGATTATAACGATTTGTGAATTCCCATATTAGGTTTGACCCTAATCCGGAAGATTTATGTCGCCCCTATATCTAGGATTGCATGCAACTCTTTTCACTTATATAGTTCTATTTCACCATGAATCTCTCGATTTCCCGGATGAAAAATAAACTTCAAATCAATATTGCGCATATATCAATTCGAATGAACGAAGCATAATATAAGTGAATCACACAAAATATGAAGATTTTATTAAAAACATACACACCTTAATCACAAATCCATTCTAGAGTTCATTACATTCAAACACTAGGAGTTTAGCTACACATGATTTTGACCAAAGAATAAATTACACAAGAAGATTTAAGTATTGTAAACATGGTGTACTTATCTTTCTCAAAATCTCAATTGACTTCTTTCTTGATTGATGATGTTGCTCCAAGCCTTCTTCTCCAATATTGCCCCAAGCTTTCTCCTCCAAGACCCCTTGATCCCAATTCTATGAAATGAATACAATGAATATTTCCTGAGTATCTAATGAATACCTCTCCCAACTTCAACCCTTGGCTTTTATAGGCAACCAATACAATGATAGTACTCTCTTTTATTAAACAATCACCCCCATTTTCCTTGTTGGTTGGTGAATTCTTGTATTCAAGTGATGAGGAGGGACATGGAGACATGTTTCAAAAAAATAGGGTGTTAAAGGTGTACAAAAGTGGCCAAAATGGATTGGTTGGTGAGTTTTCCCCAAATTCCGCAAAGAAAAAGTGCCTGAAAGTGGCCCTGACACGGCCATGTTGGGGCAAAGACGGCCAAGTCGTCTTTGCACAAAAATCTTTGAAAATAGGCCGACACGGCGTGTTGGACAACACGGCTTGGCCGTGTCAGAAACAGGCGACACGGCCGTGTTGTTTTTCTGGCCATGCCATGTTCGCCTTGTTTTGTGCGGTTTTTTCTCCTCTTTGATCCCCTTCAACATGGTCGTGTTGCCCGACACCCCTGGCCGTGTTGGACCAAAAAGGCCCCAAAATGACGCGTTTGGCTTGGGATTTCGAGCGTTTCTGCATCCTTAAACTCCCCGGTATAATTTGACATGAATCCATGGTCCGAAATTCACCAAAATTAGCCCCGAATGGTCAATCTACATCAATAAAATCACCTCGGAGTAATATGAACCATGTACAATCAAAAATTTACAAAACTAACAATAAAATAACTCGAATTCTACTCAAATATACACATAAAACATGCATAAAAACACCCTTATCAGTCCGCAAAATTGAGTTGACTTGTAATGTTATATATACATCATTGAGGTCTAACATTGCAGGATCTTGGTACTTTGATAGTGGATGTTCTCGCCACATGACAGGAACCAAAGAATACCTAACGGACTATGAATTATTCGACGGAGGTAAGGTCACATATGGTGGTGGTGCACGAGGACAAATAATTGGTAAATGTACTCTGAATGTAAAAGGTCTACCTAAGCTCAAAAACGTTTTACACTTTGAAGGGCTTTCTGCAAACCTACTTAGTATTAGCCAACTTTGTGATGACAACTTATATGTTAAATTTGATAAAAATTCATGTGAAGTATTTGACAATGCTAACATTTGCATCTTAGCAGGTTTAAGATCCGTTGATAATTGCTACCAATTTGGTGGTATTACTGCTTATCATAGTGTTAAATTGAATGAAACGGATTTATGGCATTAAAAGTTAGGAATGTGAACTTTAAAATGATTGATAAACTTGTTAGGTATGAAGTCGTAAGAGGATTACCAAAATCGACACTAAAAATACCTCGTGTATGGATCTTGTCAAAAAGGTAAACAAACCCGAGTGTCACACCAAGTGTCACAACACTTTCACACTACCCGCTGTTTTGAACTTCTTCACATGGATCTTATGAGTCCTATTGAGGTTGAAAGTGTTGGAGGAAAGAAATATTCTTTTGTGTGTGTTGATGACTTCTCTCGTTTTACTTGGGTTCGTTTCTTACGTGAAAAATCTGATGCTTTTGAGTCTTTCAGAAATTTGCATAAGAAGGTGTGCAATTTGTACAGTGTCACTATTGCTAGAATAAGAACTGATCATGGAAAAGAATTTGAAAATTCTTCGTTTTCAACCTTTTGTGATAGGAAATGTATTTCTCATGAGTTCTCCGCACCCAAAACTCCACAACAAAATGGGATGGTGGAAAGGAAAAATCAAACATTACAAGAAATGGCACGAGTCATGTTAAGTTTGAAAAATTTGACCAAACGTTTTTGGGCTGAGGCCTTAAACACTGCATGTCATATTACGAATCTTGTGTATTTAAGGGTAGGAAGTACTATGACTCCGTACGAGATACTTTTGGGTAAGAAACCTAACCTTAAATATTTTCATGTATTTGGATGTGTGTGTTATGTGCTAAATGATAGAGATGAACTTGCTAAATTTGATTCTAAAAGTGATAAAAGTCTGTTCCTAGGATATTCCACTAATAGTCATGCTTATAGAATTTTTAACCTTCGAACAAGAACTATTATGGAAACTGTGAATGTTGTCTTCGATGATTTAGCTGACCTTGCAGGAAAGACTGAAGAAGACTGTGTCTCTGATCTAATTGAGACAAATACTACATCTGAGTCAGTCCCTGAAACTGAAGCTGAACCAAGTGTCACAATAGATGTTGTTGCAAGTGTTCCAACAGATGTTGAGACACCACAGACGAAGACTGTAAACACACTTGTACAAACGGACTCAAAAAAATCGAATCTGATCATGAAAATCAACAAAACCAAGTACTTGATGATCATGTGACTGATCGTACCAGAGACATACCAAGCAGAATTCAGAAAAATCACCCAACCACTCAAGTGATAGGTGAAGTTATCGAAGGTGTACGAACACGAATAAAGGAGAAGGTAAGCTACCGTAACTTGGTAAGAAATGCATACTTATCTTCAAACCGCACTGGTAAGAACTTGCCGCTTTATCTCTAATTTTGAGCCTAAGAATGTCAATGAGGCTTTGAAAGATGAATTTTGGATTAATGTTATGCAAAATGAACTTGATCAATTTGCTAAAAATGATGTATGGTATTAGGTTCCTAGACTTGACAATATGAATGTAGTTGGTACTAAATGGATTTTCAAAAAACAAAAGCGATGAATCTGGGAACATTGTGCGTAATAAAGCTCGTTTGGTGGCTCAAAGGTATACACAGGTTGAGGGGGTTGACTTTGATGAAACCTTTGCTCATGTAGCCCGGATTGAGTCCATTAGACTTCTTCTTGCTATAGCTTTTTTTTAAGCAAAATAACACCGGGGTGGGGATTGAGGCGTGATCCCTACACCGTATATCAAATAATCAAAATGTCATACAATGTCATGTCCGCTAAAGTCAAGGCGGGAGAAAATCAAATAACAAATAACCTATCACTACGATATCTAGAAAGACTATCATAATGAGATATCTAAAAATAAAAGGAGAACCAATGATCTATGAAAATATGAAGCTCGGATATCCCATTTGGTCCATCCGAATGAGCGCTAGGAGGAGGTGGTAAGAGGCCGTGCCCTCATCAAATGGATGTTAAAAGTGCTTTTTAAATGGGATTTTAAATGAAGAAGCTTATGTTGAACAACCTAAAGGTTTTGAAGATCCCTATAAGCCAAACCATGTGTTTAAACTTAAAAAGGCTCTTTATGGTCTTAAACAAGCCCCTAGAGCTTGGTATGGTAGATTAACTGAGCATTTACTCCAAATGGGTTTTAAACGTGGTGAAGTGGACAAGACTCTTTTCATTCAAAGAACTAATCATAGCATTTTGATTGCTCAAATATATGTGGATGATATTGTGT